>OY720632.1:61331521-61442192 GCA_963169105.1 Ceriagrion tenellum | reverse complement strand
ATTGTTTTATTTTTCACCTCATAACATGTGAGCTCGACCGGTTGAGTTATTACGTCATTTCCCTCTTCGCTGCCGCAACGCCCAGATTTTATTCTTGACGAAGAGCAGGGTGAGTGAGTGGATTGGGGGGGAAGGGACAGAGGATTCTCTCCCTCGGGAAAATAAAGAGGGCGAGGAGGTGCGAGCCGTGGCGTGAAGATTCACTTACTCACCCGTACCCTCTTCTCGCCAACATCAACCGACCGTCCTTGCCTTTCTTTTCCTTTCGCACTTCTGAGTCATTTCTCTCTCGACTCCTCCGCCCGTCGTGTCGTCTGCCCAGTGGACATCCTTCATATCTTCCTCTCCCCACCCTTTCTATCTCGTGGATGGGGGGTAGGAATGCTGCCGTGGAAAGGAGAGAGGAATGCCAACTTCTCTCGAAAAAAAACCAGGCGTGCACCACGCCTTCTCCATCTGCTCCTTTCTTATCCCTTTCTTGAGACGCGAGAGAGCGTGTCTCCACCTACAACGCCCGTCCTGTTCCTTCTCGTGAGCACCTCGTCCTTTTCCCACGCTACACAAAAACCCACTTTCTCCTTACCCTTCTCTCTCTCTCTCTCTGCGAGTCCCAGGATCCTCATTTCCTTTGTCACGTCCAACGGCATCTTTCCTCAACGACGACGCGATCAACACCGCTCCGTTGGGAATACCCCATTACTCCGCCTCTCAGACCCCTTACCCCCTCCCCTTCATCCAGTTCTCTCCCTATTCCCTTAACTCCCCTTCCGCATCCCCACTCCATTTCTCTCTCCTTCATCCCAATCCCCCCGTCGTCGCACGCGCCTGCAGTCTCCTGGACCACCCCTCTTCCCTCCCCCCAGGTTTTGTTGCCGTTACAGCGGTAAATGTCATCTTCCAGTTCTCCCTTTCAACCATCTCGCGTTCTCTCTCCCTCTCGTCCTATTTCTCTCTCTCTCTCTGTCCTTCCACTCCGTTTCTTCCGTCTTCTCCTTTGTTTCTCTCCTTTTTCGCTCCCACGCGGGAGTACTCAAACCCTTTTACCATCGTTATAACCCACTCATAATCATCTCTCTCTCCCCCTCACCTTGTCCGTTCTCAAACCAATTTAACCTTCTGCTGAGCGGATTCCCGAGAGGGCGAGGAGTGCGAACACACACTCATTCGCATTTGGGAAAGATCCCCCACGAGTGTTTGACGATGACGGGAATGCGTGTTCTCCAATGTGGTGGTGGAGTCGCAATTTTCCACTCCAAGATGCAAGCTGTACCGAGGTGCGTCGCTGTGTTACGGGCTGTTTTTGTGGGACCGGTAATTTTATATTAAAATGAATGCATTAAGTGATATATGTGAGTACGAAGATGTATTCTTCGATTGATTTAGCACGTACGTATCCGCGGTTCTATTGCTGCCACGAATTGTACAACAAAAAGGAGCCTGTAGCTATTTTGGAAACATCAGTCAGTTAAAAATGTAATAACCTGTCCGAGTGATTTATTTCCTCGAACTGACCTTCAAATGAGTTTATGATATTCTGCACTAGTTTTTGTATTTAACTTAATTAATTCTACAAATGTAATTTGTGTTGCATACCTCTTGAAAGTAGCAGTTTGTTTGAGGTGTGAAATGGAGAATAGCCATCGACGCACTCCTTAACCTAGTCAGATCTACTTGTGGGTAATATTTATTTGCTAGACCCGCTATTTGTGACTATGTAGCTCTTGATTGAGTAGCACTACATGTGCACTGTACTCCAGCTCCTTTGATTTAAATGTCGTTTTTCCGCGAAATATCTGGGACGAAATAAATATAATAGACGCTATTATCTATATTTCCACTTTCGTGAGGGAGACTATTCTTAGTGCTTGTGTTTGATCACTTTTCATAGTTATTTCTGACGGCTCTGTATAATAAAGAGTCGCGTATTATTTAATTTCCCGCATAAATTAGAACCCCATAGTATCCTGAATTAGTGCTTTTAGTATTTATAATCAGTATCATCTTCACCCGCTCTTGGACAAATGCGTGCGACCATGGAAGGGTAAATGAAGGTATCATAAGGCGGGTGATGAAGGATTTTGTTCTCCACCGAATCACTCGCATGGACTGCTCTTTAGCTTGACTCAGGGCCAGGCCTTTCATACTGGCCCACGTTTCGGTGGGTGACTTACCCTTTGTATTTAGGGCCGATTAATGATCTAGGAATGAGTGTTTGTCTAGGGAAGCAAACATTATAATAATAATAATAATGCATTATAAAAAAAGCATTCTCTTTCTGACAGTATTTTACGACAGCGAAACATGGATATTGTTATGTTTTAATTATATCTCCCTTGCCTCTTTGTTCACTGCTTTATTAATAACCTCTGGTCCTTCTCAACAACAAACAGCAATAGAACCAAATTCAGGACAAATAAATTAGCATACTGAAATCATCCAAATTAACTAAAATATTTAAAAACGACTTAAACCAACTTAATTACAATTAATGTACACAAATCAGATGCATACTAGATATGTCTGGATTTTGCGTAAGAGAAATCTGATTGCAGTGGCAATGGGACACCTGTTAAATGTGTACGGGAAAAGCAGAATGGATAGTGTTGGAAATAAGTGGGTTAAAAAATAATCTGGGCAAGATTGCCTTGTAAAATATATGCATGAAAGGGCTATGCATTGTTGACTTAGCCACGCCGAGGCCATGGAAGAGTCGTAAATGAGAGGAGTATATGAAAAGTCATGATTATGTCTGAGTTATGAGTAATGAGACATAAAATCATGAGTGAATGTGTTAGAAAAGACTAAGCAGGATTATTGCCAGTTTTAAAAATAGGAGAGCGTGTATGTAGCAATTTATGAGTCAGTTGCAGGAACGGCACATATATATTTCATACAGTTATGGGACCCATAAGCCATGGTAATCATTCAATAAGTTCTGCAGAAACATTTGATAAATATATTGGTTTCATAAGTGCCTTCATAACTTATAGAATCGAGTTGTGAGCTCCATAAGTAGCCAAGATGGCGGAAGCTTAATGACCCGCTTGGAGATATAA
This sequence comes from Ceriagrion tenellum, assembly GCA_963169105.1. Lineage (NCBI taxonomy): Eukaryota > Metazoa > Arthropoda > Insecta > Odonata > Coenagrionidae > Ceriagrion > Ceriagrion tenellum. The sequence goes on along the minus strand of OY720632.1, from coordinate 61,439,136 downwards.
TTACTTGACAATAGAGTTGTTTTGAGACGAAAGACCATTTGTTAACTCTTTCTGGTAAATTAATATGTGCATTAACTATTAAATATTGGATAGTCTTTCTTAAATTTAATTTATTGGTATAAGGTGGGATCAAATATCCGAAGAAATCAACTATTAAAAGATAAGTTATGAGACTGTTATGTGTGTTCCTGCAACCCAAATATTTTTATGCGATCTATAACTTCATGGATTTCCAAACTAGTGATTCCATAACTGAATATTTTTGTAACGGCCATATTAGAAGGAAAATTGGTTTAGAGTTTGGTGGAGTTAGTTACTAAAAGGAATCAAGCTTTCAAGGGCTAACAGAAAAAACTGTGCTCTTAGACTTTGGCAGCCCATAAAGTTAATGAATTGATTGAATATGCCCTTAGATCTATGTCAAATTAGGTTTTGCAGATAAGTGAGTGTTGTCATAGATTTTTCCTATTTTATGTCTAAGCATGTTTTATTCTCTTGGCTGCTCTTTGCTCCGCGCTTAGCGGCAAGGGAAGAATGAGAGCGTTGAAATCGTACTTGGACGAGCACTTCAAATGCTTCATTCTTGGTGTGCATTCTTCCCCTACGCACTCTGGAGATGAATGCAATCTTATGTTTTTTCTTCGAACTTTTCGGAGAGTATACGCCGGTATATGAAATTTCATCACCTTCACACATCGCTATTTTTGCGTGTGTACATGTGCGGCGACTTCATTCGTGGTCGTATAATTGACTTAAGGAGGCCATATACACTTGAACTATGTTGTAATTAAAAAATCATCGTGTCCTAGTTTATCCTCCTGCAGTTGTTACACCTTTATTTAACACTTTTTTAACTAAACATTTTAAGTACATTCTATGTGGATTTAGAAGTATTCATAGGAGAGGAACACCTTCATCTCACAATCTTTAACTTCCTCAATAACTCTTCTATATTTAACTGAAAATGATCTGCGCGGTATTATGTGAATCAGCTTATTAAGAATTATCTGAAAAATTTTTAGGACACCGATACAAGCCTCTGCGTTATATTTACGGAGTCAATGGCAAGTGGACACGAGTGTGAATTTCAACAAAGAAAAATATTTCACCAAAAATGGGACTTAAAACATGGATACCACAATATCGTGCCACAGAAAGTGGCGTAAAGCCCACGCTTTGGACCTCTTTGCTGGTAATATATGATAGGCTGTCCTATAAAACGTTTTCCTTCGATACCCTCAATAATCAACTGGCGAGAAGTAACCTCGGTAGCTTAACTGGCTAAAGCACTCGGCGTGTTATCGAGGGATACGAGTTAAAGCTTGTCCGTGGAATTTCACTCAAGATATCTGATTTACTATTTTTGGATTTAAAGTGAGTCCTCGGTCTTTTGTTTCCTTGTCCACCTTGTTTCCTGTAGACCAGATCATTGATGTTTAATCTTAAGTTACAATCTACAAAGTAAAAGTACAGTTTAGTGCTGCAAATTGCTGAATATCAAAGCCTGTGATTTGAACTAAACGCTAAATTTATGTTTTCGCTTTTGTCGTTTTTTCGGTACTTTTCCGGAGAGTGGAATGATTCTTGGCTTATCTTTCTGTTGTAGCAATTTACGCCTGAGATCAATGCTACGGATAAGGCCTCCAAACCCTTTGGTAGACCGCCATTTTCAACGGAGAGGATCAACATATTTGACAACTTGGCAATTCACATCATTCAATCATTCACAAAGTTTTATTGTTTTAAATTGTTTTAAAAGAACAGATAATGGCGAAGCAATCTCTTAGGTAAAGAGAACAAATGTAATATTTGTGATTTGGTCTAGTTATGATGGCACAGCTATCGGCCATTGGCCTTTTTTCCATTTGTGTTACAGTGAAGAATCAAAGTATTACCACCGTATCGAAAAAAATGAATACCATGGAAACCTCAACGAAATTTTGTTTGCAACACAATCTGCTAGAAAACGTGTTTGCGAGTCTGTCATCGTATAGGATGACGAGGTAAGCTTCATTTCGATTTTTGGAGTTCATCGTCGAGGGTGTCGCATTCCCACCTCAGGAAATTCGTGGAATATCTTCAACTACTCAAAAGAGATACATGTTTGATATTCGTAGGAATGTCGTATCAATATGTTCATGCATTGAATATCTCATCTCCAAAATTTCATTGAAAAAAAGAAGAGAGAGAGAGAAAAAAATTGTTGGAGCTGAGTACTTATTTTCTTTTATAAAGGGAAAAGAATCGCTCTCTGAAACTATAAGCCGTTCCTCTTTCGGTAACTTTTTTTCTCCCCACCTCAGCGCTGTTCCCACCCGCCAACCTTTCCTCTATCCATTCCCCTGCATGTTGCAGTAACCTCGTTTCATCGAATATACATATCTCCTCTAGGAGAAGCTTCTTCCCATTTCTCTTCGCCGCCGCCCTCTATGGACCATGCCCTCAAGGATATCCTCAGAACTCTGCAGTGGGGAAATATCCCTCCCCACCCTATCTCTCTTTTTCTCTCTCCCTCTCTATCGCTGAAATTTACTCGTGTATGAAAGCGGAAGGCTTTGAACATGCTTGACTGAAGTGTCAATATTACAGAAGAAGCGATTACCTTCCGGGAGAGCGTTAAGTAAAGAAAATACATTGCATTACGGATGGGTATAAAATTTCATTATTTCGAAAGAAAATAAGGGATAAAAGACACTGTCCCTGTCGTTACTCGGTTGAATTCCTTCATAATGAATTTTAAAAAGTCACCTGGTTGTGATTCCACACTTGGCACACACCTGATGATGGCATGATATACTGAAACCTAGGTCATGTTGCTTCAAATAAAGTGTGGAGTCATAACCAGGTGTTTTTTCATTCAAGATCATGTATGGTTTCACGTGTACTTAGGACCACCTCAAGTGTGTTGCTGTGGCAAGGGGATAGGTTTTTTTTTTTACCAATATGCTCGACAGAGTTGCAAAAAATACAACTATGTTTTCATGAAGTAGAAAAAATCTTTAAAATTCCTATTAAGAGGTGAATGTTTTTACAACATGCAATACATTATATTCTACAATGTCAAGGAATCTACATCTACTGATACAGTACTGGAAGCCTGAATATTTCCTGTTGTGATTTAAATTTTCGCACGACCAGGACGACACTCTATGCAACAGATGCTGTCAAAATTAAAAGCATCTGTGTAATTGTTGCGATGAACATGAGCAGAGAAACTAGAGTTATAGTTCCCTGAGATTTTTTCTTTCAGATTTTTTGTACAATCACGGCTAAAAATATTCCTTTAAAGGGAGTATACCTTATATTAGTTATTAGAACTTAATCTTAAAGAATAAAACTAAGTTTGTTAATCTATATCAAACAATAAACCACAATATATATTTTACAATCAACATATAAACCACAGGAACAAATTCTGGAGTGCATGCTTTTGCAGCTTTTGTTAGATAGTGGCGAAGTTTTGAGTTTGACTGTCTCTCGAGCAGTTTAGGCCCAGCGTTTCTCCGGTGTTGCAGCAAGCGTCTCTAGGGATGAAGTGTTTTCACTTCTCCCCTTCAGTCAAACTCCAAAAAACTTCACCACTACCCAAGAGAATGAAATATTAATGATTTCCTGATTAGTTTGATGACCCTCTGTCCCTAGTATATGCCCTCTCATGTCATGTTCTTGATATTTTCATTTCCTGACGATCGTATTATTATCGGCGCCAGAGCAAAATAGACCACCTTTTCCAAAGTATGATGAGTTTCATTGACTTAATTTTTGTCAAAAACTTTATGAAAGAGGACCATTTGATAACCATCTCACCTAATAACCAACCACCCATATTCTAGAGAACCAGATAAAGCACATTGCTGCGTATGAATGCACTCATCCCTATTGGAATCATCACCTGTATCTTACAGTGGTCGTCTCATGGTGATGATCGCTGGGGAGAGGACTGACCGTCTCGACAGTTATTGGACGGGTGATGATTTAAGGAACTTGATCACTGACCATTAAGAGTTATCTCGCGGGGAAAGATAGAAGCTATAACTACGACAGAAGTGATTGGAGGTAGTGGAATAGAGACAAGAATCATCATAAACTCGAAGAGAGGAGTTTTTTCAAATCGGGTTAGACATACAGTGAAAAAAAATCATTCACCGGGACCGGAATTCGAACCCAGACCCCTAGGTTTTGCGCCCAGTGCTCTCGCCAATTATCCCTCTCAGGTATCATCTTTCACTGCAAATTTCACTGAGGATTTAAGGAGCTAGTTGTTCTCGCAGGTACTGTGCATATTGGTCAGAGCATAATTGGTTTGCGTTCAGCAGCTTATCAGCAAGTTACAAGGTGTTCATTATTTCTGGATGCTCGTGCTGTATATTAATATTAATGCTAATATCATTTTAATTAAATTTTTGTTTGTATTACGAGCGCCATTGGATTCATTTTAGAAGTAAAAACCAATACCTTCATAAAACCCCGAATACACCTGAGCCAGCCTATTGCCTCACTGTATATCCTATAGATTTGTCGCCAGTATCTCTTGCGAAGACACAACATGGGTTAACAGCTGGTTGAGGGGAGATCATGCATGAAATTACATGTTGCGACCGTGAGGAGGAGTATGGTTGACCGAAAGCGGGAGAAATGTTCACAGACACAAGTGGCAAAAGGTGCAGGTTGGAGTTAAGGCGGCCCACAGGTGTTGTCAACCCGGTCGGAATCCAACAGAGCTTGTTCACCGGTGAGAAATGGAACAGTTTTAGTCGGGGGTAAGTCAGAAGGAGGGCGCGAGGGTTTTGCCCTTTGTAAGGGAACAGGCAACGCGAGGATAATCCCCAGTTGCTTTCTCTTTAGCGCGGGCGAGAGAAGGGAAAGGGATGGATGGGAAAGGTGGGAGAAGAAAGGGTAAGAGGGCTAGACCTGGATGAATGGGGGGAAAGAGGAAAGGAGGTTGGATGAGAACTTGTGTGTGAGATAACGACAGGGCAATGGAGAGAGCTACTCTTTTAAGGGATGGAGATCACGTAACCATGAGAGCGTAGTTAGGGAAGGAGAGTAAATAATTTTGTGGTCTCGGCTATGAAGTGGAGGACGAAGGAGACGAGAGAAGCAGAAAGGGAGATGACATTACTTCTAGAGGGCCCGATTCCAGTTTCTCCCATACTTTCCGATCCGACGTTTCAACTTGTCAATAATTCAATGCAAATTATGAGCAAATATAGATATTTCAATCCTGGCAAGCATTGAAACATCCTTACTTTATTTTTCTTGGGTATTTGAGCTCAGTGTACCAAGTTTTATTTTTACGTACTATATAATGTATGCTCCATCGTAATCTACGAGTAAGAATCTCATTCCCCAGTACTTTTATAATATGAAATTTTACCTATTTTCAGCCTAAATCAAAATCTGTAAGAACTACGTAAATAGCGGAATGCTCTCAAAGAAATTGAATGGAAATGAAAATTTTTCATTGAGAGTTCAATTCTGGATGGACTTTAGTGACCGTAAAGATGGCTATTAAGTTCCCATGACACGGCACGGCTATTTAGATCCAAGAAATTGGATCAACCGTTTACATATACATTCCATCCATAAAGCATCAGGATAGAATAAGTGTGGATGGCTTGTTCACCGGTGAGAAATGGAACAGATGGAATGGAAAGGATGGAATGGAATGATGGAAAATCTTGTTTTGCAAATCATTTATGCCGGTGTAATCATTTTAGCAACTTTGACATAGATATTTTACATTGTAATGACAAAGGGCTTCAATTGGATTTTACGGAAAAATTTTATGGAAAAAAAAATTGTCAATAGCCCGGATGAACTTTGCAACGATGTTTTATTCTGTTCTGACTCACCTTTGGTAAAGCTAAGCGTCCCTATAACAAAACCCTGACCTTCACCCACACCCCACTTTGTCTCTGTTTTACGTCATCGACCTTCATATGTTCACCCAAACTGTTCTTCCCCCTCCCACTTTCCTCCTCCTCTCCCTCCCCCTCTCCCCCCCCCCCCAAGCCTCTTCCATATACCCCCCTACTCCTACCTTGGCTCTGGTCGCTCTGGTATAAATACATGTGCGAGTGTCTGTCCCATCACCTTGAAAATGACATAGTATGTCGAAACCATGGTTGGTGTTGAAGTAGTATATTAAAGTGTGGATATTACTATTGTTGTGTTATATTTTATCGTGGATGGCTAGTTTCAGTGTAATATGTGGGGGAGGGAGCGCGCACAAGGAACTGGCAGGGGATGGTAACAGAGAGGGATTGTATGCATTCAATGCCCTATGCACTTGGTATGAGGAGCCCTTATTGCCGTTGACCACTATGTGTTTCAGGGTTTCTTAATCCTAACGTCCTTTAAAACCAATGTATAAACCTCATCTTAAAGTTTAAAATCTCGGCAAAAAGTGGACCACAAAATAAATGCGTTTAAAGAGTGCTTAGGAATTAGAAAAAAAATTGTAACTTTTACGTAAATATTTTATCATACGAGCGGTTTCGTCTCATAGTCGACGTCTTCAGGTTCAATGTACAGAGCTCTCTGGCGTATATATTCAGAGGTGGTGGGTGGGGTATGGAGGCTTGGAGCAGTATGTCAAGAAAAGGGGGTGGAAATGCGATGGGTTCAGGATGCGTGTGATGCTGGGGAGGGAGAAAAGGATGGGTAAGATGTGGGTGGAGTTTCTTTTTAAGATTAGTCAATGCTTCTTCTACGGTATAATCTACGGGTTGAGGGGAGGATTGAATATTCGAACCGGTGGTCTAATGGAAATTATTCGTAAAATTTACAAAGTTTTTGTCAATTTATAAACTTTGTGGAGAAATTTTACAAAGTTTTGGCCATTGAATTCGTTAACAGAGCTCCAATCGAACAGATATTGGATTGGATAGGATATTTGGGGAGGCGACCGACGGCTAAGGTCATTTGCGCCGTAGGGGACAGGTGAGGGAGGAAGGGTTGATAAGACCCGGCGTCGGCATTAACCTGTTCTTAACGAAATGCGCCAAGGGGACCACGGCTTAACGTCTCATGCGACAGACAGAGTATTGTACTTTAAGTGTCCTCCACAAGACACTCAAGTAGAGATCGGGGTCCCTCTAAAAAACATTCCCCTCAGCAGGGATTTAACCCTGGCCGCCCGTGTGGTTTGAAGAGAAATTGTCATGAACCGGTTGTAAGGACGAGGTTGGGAACTTCTCAATTCTCGTTGACTACAGGCTAGACTTTGTTTTCTTAAAGTGAACAAATCAGGCGAGTTGCAGGTTAACAAAGAGGATATTATTTTGATCCCCACATCACATTTCCGTAGATGACAGAGGTGATAAATTAAGCGACATATGGATACAAACTGTTATCACACTCCTTCCTTAGACGCATCGTTAGGGACTACGAAAATATCTCCGTGGCGCCAAGAATATGGCAATCCGTCAGCAAAAATTCACTTTTCATCTTTCACCTCTTTCAAATTACTATAATCAAAGTTTCTTTTTTTCAAATACAAATTTCTTTTTTTCGATGGCCAGTGGTGATGTGTCCACACGTCCTTTAATTTAATCTTTCGTTTTTACGAAAAAAACGTTGAGTCACGCACGATAAATGACTACTGTTCAAAAAAATGTGGTGTTGTGAGAAATATGTGGTTTAACTAACAAGGCTCCCTTAAGTTTTACCCTTGAGGGTGAAGACTCTGTACAGATTAGTTTTCTCCATCCTTAGAGTATGGATGCCAGCGGAAGCGTATGTCAGTTTTCTATGATATGCCAAAAAGTATTTTTCATTGTATTTTCATTACCATGGTCATTAAACCAAACACTGGCTCTGCTTTTTGCACCCCTTTTCATGGCTGGTGTCTTAACCCACCCTTCTGCATACCCCTGCGGTGGCTTGCAAGGTGTCATGTAGATTTAGATGTAAGGAAATTCAAGCAGTCCGTGTACCTTCTGATATTACCAAAAATATCGAATTGGCTGAATCCTGGCATCTGCCCATATGGCTCTTGCGTTGTGAAATCCCACACGATGGGTCCACATAAAGATAGGACGAGGAGGGAACGAAGTTAAACCCTTTAAGGGCTTCGTGCCACATGTTAATAATGCGAGGTGGGCGTGAAAACGTCGCGTAATGATTTAAGGGTCGCGATTTTTATCGCGTGATTGTTTCGCTGGGAAAAAAAGGCGCTCTCCCTGCATTTTTTTCCACCGGTCGTGTTTTTCCCCCTCCCATGGGACCCATTAGGGCGGTAGGTGGCGGATTTGCAAGTCAGGGTGGTTGACGTGGTTGAGGTGAACTGTTTTTGAACGATCAGTAAATTTCTTTTTTTCGATGGCCAGAGGTGATGTGTCCACGCGTCCTTTAATTTAATCTTTCGTTTACGAAAAAAGGTTGAGTCACGCACGATAAATGACTGCTGCTGTAAGAACGTAGTGTCATGAGATTTATATACAGTTTAAATAACAAGGTTCCCTGAAGTTTTGCCGTTGAGGGTGAAGTCTCGATACAGATCACTTTTCTCCATCCTTAAAGTATGGATGCTAGCGGAAGCGTTTTTCAGTTTTCGATAATATGCAAAGAAATATTTTTCAATACATGTTCAATATAATTAATATGAAATATTTACTTGGTTCATTTTTCGTCACTCTCTTCTGCGATAAATATCCAGTCTATTTTTTTTCCATGTTCAAATCCAAATGTCTCTGTTCTTAGAACCACTAGAACTGACCCCTCCTACCTCTTACGCCCTATAACTCGGACAAATACATACCTTAAATCATTTCTCATCTCTGGTTCTTATCTCTGGACTTCCTTGCCATTATCTATAAAAAAATTCTCCCTCACGGTCTGTTTTTAAGGAAAAACTTTTTAATTATTACTATGAACAGCATATATGCCAATAATTGAAATTTGTATCCTGTTATAGAATTTTATGTTTCCAAATGATCTGAGAAATTATTGTTTGTTTGTTATCTCTCTGTGATTGATGTTATATTTTCCATTTTTATAAATTATATTTTCTTTTGTATTTTCTGTTAATTATCTGCGACTATGAATTTTTTTGTTTTTCATCACTGTGAGATGTTAAGAAGAAAAAGTAATGTACAACGTTTCTGCAAAGTGTCAACTGCGAAAAATACTCATCACCTTAAAAAATAAATGTAGTTTTACTGTCTTCTTAAATATATATTACGTAATTTATATAAATTACATATTAGTACATATTTGGAGTTAAAATAACTTCACGTTTATTTTTATTCTACAGGTATGTATGCAGAAGCTCCTCCACCACTTAAATATTAAGTCCAATGGGACCAGCAGCCTAGGGAATGGAAAGTTCATCGCAGATGTTTGAAGATAATCGAGAATGGATGGAGTCCAAAGTAAACACAAACTGTGTTTCTTATTCCATTACCGTAAGTGTTTATAGGCCCTTAACGTTTACCTGGGAGGTGAAAGCTTCTCTTTTCATCCTTTAAATGATAACGCGTAGTTGAATCCTTATATTTTGTTACGGTGTGTTCAAAATGTATTATTAATTCCTTTGGAATTCCTCCGAAAGTACGCTTTTAGTTCGTCTCTCACGTCGATTTCTTAATATTTTAAGGAAAATGAGTAGATTCACGTATAAATTCTCCCCATGAATTTCTTTTCTTTATCTACAGTAATATGGCATTAAATACGTCCGGATAATTTGCTGTATATTCAAACTATTTATTGATTTTTGTGTCAGAGAACAGTATTTTTTACAAACGAAGCAAATATAATAGCCATGGAATTACAAGAATTTGCTTCCACCTAGCTCTTTGATGTTTTGAGATAGCTCTTAAGTAGTTTTTAGAAGGAAACGAAGTTACAACAAATGACTGATCCTACATTTTTACTTCCGTGAGTCACATAAAAGATATATCAATCCGCAACAAACAATACTGATGATTTAAAGTTTTCTCCCTTGTCATTAAGTGTAATATCAATTTCCTTCACTTATAATAGCGACTTGATCATCGCGAAGCAACGGAATGGAAAATTGGTTCATTTCCTGAACCTGAGTTTCAGGCGCAATATGCTGACATAATGTCTGAGTGATATAAATAACAGTGTACAATGTGAGAAACTGTCTCCGCACAAGTCATTTGTTTCCCAATGATGGTGGTGATCTCAAATGAAAAAAATCTTAAACATGTTTAGTAAAAACTATTTAATTTTGACGATGAAAGCAAAATTAAAACAAATATTTACCGTAAATGTGGAATTCCCTGGAATTTTTTAACCTAACACATTACCGAGTAGAATTTCCACATCAGTAACAAAACTAAATCATTATAAAGTGTTTATTGACATAAAATGTAAAATATACTTCAATTTTGGTCAAAGACGATAATATATTCTGCAGAAATTTCAAGCGATGAGTATTTATCATCGTTATTCGATTGCTATCATACACGAGAAGCTAATTGGTGACGTTAGAATTCCAGAAAAACTGAGATGCATTCGCCAAAATATATTATATCATTTAACACTTGCTTTAAAATCATTATTTTCGGTGATATGGATTTATCTTTGAGACACGAAGGAACGTACGTTTCATTAGCTGTGACTGCCAAGAAACGTGAGAGATGCGTATGGTAAACATTTTACCTTCAAATATATCATCAAAATACGGACTGAAATTTCATTAATCGATTCATTTTCCGCGTTTATTTATTAAGTGTCAGAGGCTCAGTAATTTTCTTCTATCAATCTTTTGCATCGACTGGTAGAAAAACTGAATATTGCGTATTATCATTAAGGATTAGTTGTAGAGAAACTCATTAATAGAATTGATTCTTTAGTTTAATCTTACTGAAAAATTGTTCGAAAATATTTCCGAATCTGATATATTATTACGTGACAATTTTCATACCAGTTGTTTGGAGAACACGTTTCCTACATGGAGTATATCCGGAAGGTCTTCATCATTCCTGTAAATTTATTCGATTGGTATTCATTGAAAATGATAATTCGTATCCAGAACCCTACTCGAGACCCTTACACGAAATGGAAACCTCTAATAAATCTCTTTGGATTATTCTGCTTTTTTTCTGCATATTTGAATCAATTATCTTCTTCATGAGAATAAATATATGTCACCTATTAACCTATTTTATTATATGCCTAACGGTTTATCTGTTCTTATCACCTTGGCCAACGATGTTCTCAATAAACTTTTTTTGGGAAAACAGACCATCCAGATGGGGAGAAATGCCCAAAAAATATTCGGGGCATTCGGTATCGCCAGACGTTCCACAGCGAACGCTCCAGCACACTAGAATCTAACGAGGGTTCGGAGGTGTGGGGGAAGGACCGACGAGGGGGTAAGAGAGAGGAGTGCAGAGGATGCGACACTAGCGCTCCGCCTGGCGTTTCCATTCACTCCTCGACCCCCTCCGAGCACGAAAAATCGAGAACGAACGGAAGGACTGAATAATTCGTCCCATTTGAATACTGGGTTGCCTGCGGTCGAAAGCGGGTGATATTAGGCGAGGGTGGGGAGTGGGGGTAGAAAAAATATGACCAAGGCAGGGCACGTTAAGGACTGAACGGGCTTGGATGTGATGGCTTCTGAGGTATGGTAAGAAGGGGAATGGAATGAGGAACATTTATTGCGTTTCCCGTCGGTGGAGTAAAGAGTGAAAGAGAGGCACCGTGTGTTTTGGAAGGTAGAATAGAATAGGTTTGATTAGATTAAGATAGGGTTAATTCTCTAAGCGTCGTGTATAATGAAGATAGAACAAAGGAATTTCGGGAAACTTGTATGTTTAACAGATGCCGCGAGCATTTGGGACCCTGGTCAAATAACTTTAACCAAAAATTAATAAAATACAAAGGAAAGCAGCGCACTTCGTTAAAAACTGCTACAAGCGTACATATAGTGTCTCACAACTTTTAGAGGGATTTAGGTGGGAGCCCCTAGAGACCCGGAGGCTACACGCTAGGCTTAGGTTGCTTGAGAAATTCAAAACTTATGTTTTTCAGAGCGACACAGAGAGTATTATCATGACGGCTCACTACATCTCTAGGTCTGACAGATACGATAAAATAAGAGTGATACACTGCCGATCAGATAGGTACAAAAATTAGTTCTTTCCGCGAAGAACAAGCGACCACAATAATAATTGAGCTTCACTAAATACACTCCTAAAATACATGTCACCATTTCATCTCCAAAAAACTTACACCTTTACACGGCTGGTGACCTATCACCCCCTGCCACAAGCCCATGTGTTGGCTCGCAGGGTATTATGTAGATATAGATGTAGATATAGCGAAAGCGCCTGATCACACGTTCCCCATGTCACTGCGGGCCAACCTCTGCTGAGGCGATATCGCAAGTAGAGGTATACATATATGGGCAGACAAAATAGTCCTTCACAATTAGGCGCTCAAGGGAGACGAACACTTCAGTAAACGGTCGGATTGATATCCTTCCGCTCTTTATTATACGTGGAATTCCATTTAACTGAAAGAGCTCCTTCCAACTCGTGCTTTAGAGTGTTGCTGAGAGATTTATCTATATCAGTCCTATAAACTTTTTTACTCAGGTGCCATACCTGTATCTAAAATTTTGAGGGGAAAATATTTCGACTTTTGATAATACATCTACATATTACCCGGCTAGCCACCTCAGGAAAGTTTGGCAGGAGATGAGTCATCACCAGCATGCACCATAATACTCAAGGTGCTTTCTTCAACATGCACTACACTAAAGGTATGCTACGGAAACTGTTGAACTATTGTACATGTAATTACGTAAGCAATATACAAGAGTCATTATTGGGAAAATGGGAAAAGTGATGTTAGTACTCCGAGGGAAATTAAGAAAATAGCATTTGGGAGCAAACCAACTATTTCTCGACTCTACATGTCGACTAATCATCTTCAAAGGCTCACTGGCAGCTAATATGGCCTCTTATCGAGCGAGCGAGGAGTTGATTTAATAGAATTGGCAGTAAGGGAATGTAGACGGGAATATTAATGGTGTTTGTCTTAATGAGTAGGTTGACATCTATTATTGGAATGGAGGATTAAGTCAAAATAACGGGAATTTACATTCGTACTAACTTGTATATGACATGTATTGTATATGTCGACTGTTTTATTGTTTATACTGTCGTTAATATGGATAAGACTACAGGAAACTTTTTTTAATTATTTACAGAAAATACATTTATGTCCATTATTTCAGCTGGCAGCTATCAGATACAATATAGATAGTTTACAAAGTTTACAAATATTTCAAATTACATTAAATATTTTCCCGTTGGATGGGTTACAAAAGGATTTACAAAGGATTTAAAACAACAGAATTAAAACTATAGCAGCTATACAAAGTCCACCTGAGTCAATAGACTCGTCAGGTGGTACTTTTTCAATTAAAAATGATACACTGTCACCTGGTTTTACACATTATAATTATTGATAAAATATATGTAATTCAAATCTGGATGGTACACATAATGTACAATAATGGTTAGTGAAAACATGTATAATCCCAAAGGTATTATTAATATTAAACATCCAGGTGAACTTAGAAAATCAATGGATAAAATGTTTAAAACTTTTACAAAACTCACAGAGTTCAAAAAAAAATTACAATCTCAAGCCCACTTTTAATGATATATTCCAATATCAAAATCCCTCTTACTTCATCAGATTTCTTTTTCTAATAATTTTAGAAAACATATCCTTTCCAATGCTGACATGCCGTTTCAATAATTTTTAACTTAGATGATAGTTTTAGTTCGTCAACTGATGTGGACGACTATTTTGGTGATGAGCGGTGATACCTTCGAAATATTTGTTTTAGCCATTGATAAATTAATTTTTATTCAGGTTTGTATTTGGGGATGTCATTCCCGATGAATTCCTTATTGATGGGGACTTTCGCCTGTAATATTGACCAGCTGTCCCCAAACTGAGTCTCGAATACCGTGGATGGTACGTGCTTAGTGGTTTTGAGGTGGATTTTAAGTTTCAAGATGTTAGAATGAGGTTGAAATAATAGAATAAATGAAAAAAAGGCGGAAGTTTTCTCCATTTGGAATAATTAAAGGGGAACGAGCAAGTGAAAGAGAGTCATCATCATTGGTTGTTCAATCCTAAGATTGGTTGACAGCAGCCCTCCACCCCTCCCTATCTAATGCTAGTTCCCTTACCTCCTTGTATCTCTATCTATGCACTGTCTTCTTTATATGGTCCATGAACATATTCCTGGTTCTTCCTCTGGAGACTTTTCCGTCTACTTTACTTTCAATTACGTCCTTCACGAACTTATTGTATTTCAGGGTGTGTCCAATCTATCTGGTTCCTCTTTTCTGTAAGATGTCTCATATGTCCCTTTCCTCTTCTTCTTATCTCTACACTTAATCAGTTCTTATTTTGTCCGTCCATTTGACCTTTAGTATCCTCCTCCATCACCAGGTTTCGAAGGCTTCTTTTTTCTCTGGTCAGCTTATCCAATGATCCATTCTACCGATCCAGTGAAAGAGAGTATGCTCTTAAGGTTTATTGTAACCATTGTCATTAGTTGATTATGTAAGACTGTGTTGATAATTATCATTATGTGTATCTATCTCAAGTAATAATACTAAGTTTTCTCATCGTGGGTATACATCGTAAACCTTAGATAGTTCAAAGGGGGTGCATTCTCAAAACGCCGTGATAACATTTGCAAGCAAAAAAATAATGTAAAGCAAGATTTCGTCGATTTAGCAACTTGAGTTTTAACCGTTACATCTCGTTCACATTATATAAGGTCATCGATTTCGAGATATCAAATGGTCGTGTGGCATGCGACAATTCCACGAGTTTATACGGCAATTTGTTCTTCTTAGCACTGCGTTAATTATCAGGGAATTTCAGGGATCGACCCTCAGATCTGACCTTGGATTTCCGAGGTATTGGTTGGGGTCTAAGGGGGCAAGTATGTGAAACGCGTAGCAGTCAGTTGGGATGAAGAGAGGGGCAGTCGGGGAGGGGGGTCTCTGGCGGGAGTTAAGGGGGGGGAGGAAGAGATCCTCACCGTTTCAATCGAACGTGACTGCGGGAGTGGCTGCCGCTCCTCCTCTCCCCGCCATTTGCGCGTGATTGGCTATTGTGATGCCGCTCCGTGCTGCCAAGAGAAGGGCCGCACCCACTCCCCCATCACCCCACTTCTCGTAACATGTGTGTTGGTGGGTGGGTTGTACTCTCTGCAGGGGGGGTGGGTTGTACTCTCTGGAGGGGAGAAGCTGGGAGGGAGGAAATGTGTTGGGCGATGGGAGAGGCGTGTAAAGCATGTTAGGGAGATGGAAATGTCCGGGGAAGCGAAGGGCCTCTGCTCCGACATCTCACCTCTTCTCCCCAACTCTATCCTTCGAAATACCCCGAAAATAATATAAATAATTCTTTTTCCTCTTCGCCCTCAAGGAAGTTTGAGTGATATTCATCCCTAGCCATGATGTGGAAAATGTACGAATTTTTTAAAAATTTTATCGGCAGCGTTGTAAAGCGTGTTTTTTGTAATATAAATGTCGCAAAAATTTCTTAAAATGACTGCCATTCAAAGTAGTTGAATGATAATGCGTACATAACCAAATAACATACACCATTGCAAGTACCATTTATACGCCGATGACTTGCAGATCTACATCGACTACAATCGCAACGATATCTCAAATGATATCGCACTAATTAATAGAGATGTATCTTCTATATGTAAATGGGCGTCAGATAATTTGTTGAACTTAAATTCTCAGAAGACTAAGAGCATAATAATTGGTAGTGCAAAATCCCTTAAACTTAAAAAAATCTGTAAACATTGAATTACTGTCCAAGATTCAAGTTCAAAATTTAGAAATAGAATACACTGACAAAATTAATGATTTAGGTGTTATTGTAAATAAAACGCTAACCTGGGATGAATACAAGGCACATATTTCTAATAAAGTCATTAAAAACCTGTACAAACTGAAAAGTTTTCGTAACCTGATGTCTTTGCCACTGAGACTCAAGTTAGCTAATACCTTACTTATCCCTCATATTGATTACTGTTCGTTGGTAATTTCCAATATTTCAAAATCTCAGATATCCAAACTGCAAAAAATACAAAACTGTGTAATACGTTATGCGTGCGATGTAGCATTTAATGAGCATATCACACCGTATTACTATGAATTAAAAATTCTTCAAATTGAACAAAGAAGAAAATTGCAAATGGGTGTGTTTATGCACAAATTATTAAAAACTGAAACTCCTTAAATTTATCAGCCATATAAGGAAAGTTTGGTCAAAAAAACAAAAAACACCAGAAATAATTACAAATTATTTGTACCCTGCCACAGAACGTCTATGTATCATAACTTTTCTTATGTAAATTCATGCATTGTATGGAATTCTATTCCCTAACGCTGAAAAATGTTAAGTCAACCGAAAGATTTAAAAATGCTTGCTGTCTTACTATCTCGGTGATATTTAATATTTTGTTAAATATCTTGGATTAAATTCATGAATATGCTACCTTTGTGATTGCTACAATGTATTGAGCATGGAATTGTAATAGTTGTTGTGGGCAAGTGCTGTGATTTGATAAGATTCTTGTAAATAGTGACATTTTTTCTATATGATTGTTATTATTTTTTGCCTGAGTTGTAATTACTTATGCCTGCTTCAAAGGAATTCTTGCCTAGAGCCAATAAATCTTATCTTATCTTACATAGTCATCAACCTTTTTTCACGCCTTAAACTGAAAGCGCCCTTAAACCCGAATGTTTTTTTTTCAATTCTATGAAAACTACTGAGGTGAATAATATATTTATTTTTAAGACAGTAAAGGTTAAATTATAAATTCACACTGTTATGTTAGCATAGTAAACGGTGAAAAATTAGCCAAATATAGCCTATTTATCAATCAATATGCAGTTGACTCGAAATTTCAAATGGGAAAAGCCAACTTTGGCTTGGAAGTAAAACTTCAATGCCATTTTCATCTCCCGAAGCAATTGTACTACTATCCTTCTTCCCCTATTAAAATTATTTCTCCCGGTCTAATAGTTTGTCTTGTATTTACCTTCTCTTTGCTACATGTCTGAGCATTTTTTGTGATCATTTATCGGACATAGCTTGGGAATTTTAGGTATCATTTATTCATTTGTTTCTACACCTGTATATTACCCTGCAAGCCATCTTATGGGTATGTGGCAGGGGGAAAGAATTGAGGATAGTTCATTTGCTATAGCTTCAGTTCTTGTGGCATTACAATTGATACCTCCCCATTCATCCTCTACTAACTCCATTTTATTTATTCATTTTTCTCAATAAAATAATTTCTTTAATGAAGGTTTTTTCGATACTTCCAAAAAGCGAGAACTAATCAAGCTCTGTACATTCATGGATCGTCGGTGCAAATCACCGGTAGCCTCGTTTTATCAAAACAATGACGATAGTGACGAAGTATAATCATTTTAGGGTGTAAACTGACGGAGGTGACAGTATGCATGTTACACTTGTCGTGAGTATTTGCGGACTGTTCCTCAAATATTAGACAATCGGCATTTTAGTTTCTTGTGTGACCGAAAGTTTTCAGAAAAGCTTTGACCTTCATGGTGCGTCCACGAAACAGTTTTGAGCTAAGAATAGCTAAAAGCATGTAGAAATTTCGATAAAAATGTTGAGAGATCCTCGCAGACAATTGGTTCATCGATCTCCTTCAAAGTGTTGCCCCATTTCATTCATAGTCTTAGTTTTACTATTTCATAGTAATAGTGGGAGAAAAACGGAATGAATTCACCATTTATAAAGCTGCATCGACCCCTTTCAGTCAAAATCGGCCTTATTGTTCACCCTTCCCTTAATCAAAAGGTTGAGCAAGGTCATTATGTCGAAATCATTCGTTAAAGTTGCTCAATGAAATATGAAATAAAACTCTTAACCTGAGCTCAGCTATCTAATCATGGAAAAGATGGGAATCATTGCAAGAAAATCACTGGCTGCTTATTATCTCTTTGTGTTATGCTTATTATCTCTTTATTATGTCTCTTTTTATTGCTTCATAAAGTGTAGTTCTTCTGTTTTCAGCTTCTGACGTTGAAATTACAAAATATTTTAATCAACATCAGTAAAAAAGACCGCAATTTATAAAAAATAATCCTTTTATCAAAAAAGTCATGTTTTCTGTGGTATAATTTTTATCCAAGAATACAACATAAAAATAAAGGAGACGAAGACAAAAATCGTAGTATGCGGAAGTGAGAAGCTGATTGTAGGTACATAGAAGTCACCCTAAGAGGGGAGAAATTAGAACAAGTGGATTCCTTCACCTATATCGAAAGTACCATCACGTGGAATGGTAAAAGTACAACCGACATCAAACAGAGAAAATTTTAAGCAAAGGAATTTATGGGAAAAAGACAACTGCTGTTCTCAAGGATGATTGGACTACAAACCAGGAAACTGTATTGGAATACATTCGTGTGGAGCGTATCACTCTATGGATCGGAAGCATGGATCATTGGAAAAGCTGACTAGAAAAGAGATCAAGAGAACAAGAGGACATCGAAACCTGGTACTGGAGGAGGAGGCTAAAAATAAAATGGACCGAAAAAAATCATAAATAATGAACTTTATAGAATAACAGAAGAGAAACGGACTATATGGAGCACCATACAGAAAAGATGGATTGGACACATCCTGAGACGCAATGGGTTTTTGAAGAACATAATTAAGGCCAAAATAGATGGAAAAGTCCTCAGAGGAAGACCCAAGAATAAGTTCATGGACCAAACAAAGAGGAAAGTACATATAAAGAGATACCAGTAGGTAAAGTAGCTTGCATTTGATAGGGATGGGTGGAGCGCTGCAGTCCTCAGGAGTCCCAGCTGCAGTCCCAGTCTGCAGGAGAGCCTCGGATTGAACGTCTAATGATGAATTGCTAAGACTAGATATAAACGAAACTTATTATTAAGTTATGGTTAGGAAGGCTTTCTCTACTAAGTACTGGGAACATATTCCCCTTTTAGGCCGCATATCATGATAAAAACACCGCGGGGTCGAAGGAAAAAATCAACCTTTACGTAAAAATAGATCAACTCTTTAATTTACATTTGAAAAAATCAATAGTAAAATGCTCCCTCATGGCCCATTTTCAAAGTAGCCGGAATTGCCCTAACAAAAGTGACACATCTCCATCTGGCAAATGGATTTATTTGCACACAAATCCACGATCTAAAAATACCTTCCGACGTATTTAGGTCCATATGGATTTATTAGGATGATTTATAGAGGGACGAACGTTCTTCTTTTTTTGCTTTTTATCATCTTCCGTGCGTCCGATGTTGCCATCAACGACGGAGGAAAAAAAATCTTTAAAATGGCCGTACGTGAATCGAATGAGGTATAAATGCCATCGGATTTCTCCGAAATATTGTAAAAAAAGTCATCCTTGGGAGAGTTGTACATTCGAGATAAAAAATAATATCGCCGCGTCAATACGGTTGAAATGAATGCACGTATATGAATGGCAAATAAAAAACCGAGTGTGGGGGGGACAAGGAGAGGACATGGTGGAATCGTGAACGCGGGCGGGAGAGGAAGTTGTGTCGCCGCTGAAACAATTCGAGCGTCGTCCTATATCGGTCGATCATCGACTGTCCCTTTCCTCCCCATCTCACGTGACATTCCTCCACGCTCTGCGTCCTCCTCTTCCCCTCCGGCCGGATTGGCGACATCTCCCGGTCTTGCGTTTGCTCAGCTTGTTAATGAAGTTGCTGCGTGGATGAGTGGG
The DNA here is from genome assembly GCA_963169105.1 of Ceriagrion tenellum. NCBI lineage: Eukaryota > Metazoa > Arthropoda > Insecta > Odonata > Coenagrionidae > Ceriagrion > Ceriagrion tenellum. Next base: position 61,419,344 of record OY720632.1, on the reverse strand, counting down.
ACAAAATAAAATGTATCCCTAAATTTTCGTTTATACTGTACCTTGGGAAAAATTACTGCAGTCACTTATGACAACTTTTGCAATACGAAAATTAAGACACAAAACCCGAAGGATAATCATCAGTCGAGGGCATTGCTACTGTTAATGGCCTCTTATTGGTATACATATTTTACTTATCGTACTGTAAATCTAGGAGAGGAGGCTATAGATAAAATGGACGGACAAAATAAAAAATGATGAAGTGTAAGGTGGAAGAGAAAAGGATAATATGGAACACCATACAGAAAAGAAGGATGATTAAAAGGAGGACGAGCGTTCGTATCGTTTTGCTTTTATTCTTCCTGCGTATCTATCCGTGCGTCCGATGTTGCCATGAACGATGGAGGAAAGCAAAACTTTAAAGTGGCCATACGTGAATCGAAAATTTAGCTAGAAGACGTAACTTTTGCCATCACTATATCTCCGCAGCTTAATTTGTTGACCCCAATTAAGAATGTCCAAGAGACAGCAGCGACAGAAATGCATTGAAAATAGGATTTTGCGCTTCTTAATGGGAGCGTTGGACCAAATATTTAGGCTTCTTGGTGAACGAAAGTAATTCTTGATAGGGATATTCTCGAGCTCCGTGTCGTTTAACCGCAATCAGGACACCACCTCCACTTTTAATCCACTTCTGCGATTTTCGGACGGTGACGCTATGGGAACTTAAGTGATTGATGTTTAGTGTGTATTTTACTGATTTATTAAGTTCATCCTTATCTTCCTTTCCCAAAGTTCGATTGTTTTCCAACTTTTATATGTTTATTACTCGATTAAAGTTCATGAGCCTCGCGATAAATCACTTTTCATTTATTCGGTTTCTTTGTCGCTTTTTTTTACCGGTTGTTTTTCTCATCTACCTGGCGGGTATTTGACTCTTGACTCTCGCAAAAACCTCCAAATTTAAACTTTGTTCTAAAGAAAAAAAAAGAGAAGTCTTGAATTTGGTGTTTATTTTTGCAATTAAAAATTTTTATATTCGAATAATCCAATTTTCGTGTGATAATACTGCCTTGACCTAGGTTTTCGTTCAGTCTGCCCATAATTCCATTCGTGTTAAGAGACGCGTAGCCGGAAATAATATACGATACTACCATACCAATTTTATGGGAATTAATCTTCTTATTTTCATTGCTTTTTGTGTGTTAGAAAACGTTTTTTGTTTATTAATGCATTATTCTATGTTTGTAGCACATTATAACTCATAAGTTTTGCCATCATTATATCTCCGCAGCTTAGTGCGTTGATCTCCGCAAAGGAAGACTACATGTGGGATATTCCTACTTCGCGATCTAAACATGTGTGTCAGTTATTCCATTTAGTGGTACTTTCAAAGTGAATGTATGATGGGTTAATGTAAATGAGCTACACGTTCTGGTTTTTCGCCAAAGAGAAATCAAGCGAATGCATCCCTAAAAATAGATGAAAACACTGTTTCCATCGGAAAGAGATTGGAACCAATATCCAGATCACAACACCATCAGCCAAAAAAAGTAAGCACTTATCTAAACTGTGAGAAACTTCCTAACTATGGACGTTAGTTAATCCAAAAACAATTGAAAATATATACCCGTAACGATAACAGTACCGCTAGTTTTCGGATGTTGCGAGTGCCACCAACCAAGCAACCTCGGAGACACTTTTTTTGTTATATCTAAACCTCCAAGACAAAGCGGCATAAATTGGGCATCAGGTTTGGATTTCTTTGATCATTTCTCCAGTTCCCATGATCTCACAATAAAAGTTTTTGTTCACTTTCCACAGAATTGTACTCACCGACCAAGGTTTCGACAAGAGCTGTATCATTCTCAAGGTAAAAGGTTTCAAGGTGTCTTTTTTTTCGTCAAGCTCATGTTGAAACGTTGGTCGGTGAATATAGTTCTGTGGAAAGTGAACAAAAACTTTTACTGTGAAATCATGGCATCTGTACAAAATTTCCCCCAAAATATCACCTGATACGCTAAACTTAATTTCTTCAGTTGTTCTTCGCAAGTTCCATTTTTAAGAAAATTACATTATCGTTCATAAGAAATGAATTGGAATTCTGGTTAACGGAACTATTAATGGAAATTCCCTGAGTGTTACAAATGACGACCCTTGCTTAGTGACTAAACTTTGCGAGTATTTCCATTCTCTCTACATCATGTCCGTCCCCAATTTTCGATTGCCTTTTTTTTCCTAAAACTTTCCCATTCCATATCCGTGGCTCCATTTTCCTCCCTATATTCCTTCTCTCCAATCTATTCCTCTTTCCCACTACCCTATTTGTCCCTCTTGTTGGACGTCACGAATGATTCTCCGCCGTTCGCCCTGTCCCTCTCTCTCCGGGACTTCTCCTCGTGCAAATTGGGAGCCTTTGTTGTCGTGAGAGAGAGGAGAAGTTGGGGGGGGGGGCAAGGGGAGGCACGGGTAGGCGAAAGAGCGGGGAGGATTGTCGAGGGAGAGTGGCTGACGGTGCGGACGGTATACGGGGTGCGAAAGGGGATTTGAAGTGTGACGGCGGAAGAGTTGTGCGGCCAATCACGACTCGCGTGATCAACGGTCATCGTCTGTGACAACAATGGGAGGGTGTGGGAAAAGGGTGGGAGGTTGAAGGGATTGGGAAGGGGATAAGATGGGTGGTGTGGGAGGTGGGGGCGAGGAGGAGGATGTTGGGGAGTGGGCTTCACGTCGCGGCGTGGCTGAAGAGAGGAGTGTTGAAGCGATAGCTCTGGGATTCAGACCCGTGAGAGGATAAAAAGAAACCAGTGTCGCAGACAGAATTGACGAGCTGAACGATTTTATTTTCCTACTCGACTCGAAATCAATTGTTCTGAATGTTACGGCTGTCAGGTCCGCATAAGGAAAAAATCACGATATCTTTTCCGAGATGAAATGAAGCAATTCTTCCTCCATTCCTCTCGAAATTGTTCTTAACATCCTTTAAATTACTGTTTAAGATTCTGGGATGTTGCTTTAAAATGTCGTTCATTGAATTTAAGTTGTATACATCCACAGAGATACCAATCTCCTTCATATGGGAACCAAAATACTAACCGGAAAATCGGGTTGGTCTTTAGAAGACCATGATTGAGGGATTAGTAGCTTTTGTGATGTTCTGTTTTCCGAGGATAATATACAACCATTATTTTACATTTATTTCCAGTTACTGCTCGAAGTTATTTGCATGAAACAACTAATTGTACTTAAGATATGGACTTTCGTGATATAAATTTAGAAATAGAAATGCGAATGGTTGTGGGATTTAGTCTTCCCTTCGTGATAGGAACTGTGCGAATTCTTTTGGCTTTAGATTTTTGCGTAAGATGTTATTAAGTCAATATAGTCACATGTAATTGGTAGGACCTCCGAGCAAATAGTGTAACTGTAGAAAAGCTAGTTCAATGTTACGTTGAAATTTAGAGACCTGTCAACAGCTTTGGGTGCATCGTAGAGGATTAAAACCATTTCTTCCGTCTAAAAATTTAGGCAATAGAATATAACCTGGGGGATCGGGTTGGTGTGGTGGCTAGACAAATGGCTAAACATACGGGCGACCAGGGTTCAAATCACTGCAAAGGAGCATATTTTCTGAGGAAACCCGATCCCTACTTGAGTGTCTTGTGGAGGGCACGTCAAGTACAGTATTCCGCCTGTCGGATGAGACGTTAAACCGTGGTCCTTTTGGCGCCTTTCGTAAAGAGCAGGCTAAAGCCGACGCCAGGTTTCCATCCACTCTACCTCCCATACCTATCCCTTATGGCGCAAATGACCTTACCTGTCGGTCGCCTCCCCAAAAATCCAATCCATTGAATATTACTTCAGGACGTTGGAAGTAATAGCTGAAAAAAATGTCTGACTTAATGGCTTAGACGTCTGGGAATATTTTAGTCAAAGAGAAAAGAGTGAATTAAGTTTATTCCAAAATTAAAGCATTGCTGCCAAACATTGCATTGAATGTATGATTTTACACTTTCCCGGCGAATAATATTTGTTTGAATCTCTCGAGCTCGCTACCGGGTAAGAAATTCATAGTCAGCCGACGTTTCGGTAATTTCGGTAGCCTTGAGAATGGGTTACGAGTCGGAACCCGAAACGTCGTCTGCCTATGAATTTCTTACCCGGTGGCGAACCTGAGAGATTTATACAAATGCATTGAATATTCATGACAACTATTTCCTCTGTGTTGGAAAAACTTTGACAGATGGTAAGTAAGGTTTCTCAAAAGGACCTCCTACGTCCATCTTTTTCAGTCCACTGTCTTAAATTTCTGACTAAAAGATGGAGTATTTGGTTATAAATATCATGAAAATTGAGTAAGTTTTGAGATTAATATATATTTTATTAGTTGATTGTCCATGATTGTCCAAATTCATAGAGATTTTCTTGATTGTCCAGAGTAATCCGGTAGGTATCGGTCCACACCCTTTATATTAAAGAAGTACAATGAGTGAAAGAATTATAATTTTGTTTGGATAATTTGTTTCGCTAATCAAAAATTTAGACTGATTCAATCTCAATCTCAAATGGACCTATTGCAATTTTCTCGACTAATTTGTCTTATATTTTGCTCAACGTGTAAATTATCAATCTGCGTCAGTGTGCGCTTGAAAATATACTTGATCGCGATTTGCTCGCGTGAACATCATGCTCCCTTGGATGGGTTTCCACCTCAATGTGCTCTGAAGTAAGTGGTGAGGTTCTAAGGGCTCCTGAGGCACACGCGATTGAACCACGAGCGCTGCTATTCAAACACTGCAGTTCACCCCCTCATCCACTCCCCATCTGATCTGCAGCGTCGGTGCATGAATCGGTCGGCGGTCGCCGCGGACGAAGCCGCGAAATCAGGGGATAGCCCTATTTGACGCCCTCACGCACAGTCAGCCGCCTGCCTGCTCTCTGCCTTAATTGGCTAATTGGAAGCCGGCGGGAGGGAGATCGTGCACACGGCCAGTTGTGCCATCGAATCTCGTCACGCCCACCGCAGTTGACAGGCTGCCCGCGAGAGGCATGACGAGCGGCGTATTGGGAGACCCGCCCGATTAGCTGGCTCCACTCATCCGTCTGTTCGTGTTTCCCCCGCTTCCTATTTCACCTCACCAATTTCCCCTCGTTTTAACGTCAGCCACGCGGGCCTTCACTTTCCTTTGGCCGTCATAAATGCCCTTACGTGTGCTGATTAAAAAAAATAGAACCACGAAGGCAATATTCATATCCTAGATGGAGATGATTCGAGTACCCTCTGGTTATATATCCTCCCTTATGTTACACATTTTGGTGATGCAAGGAAGTTTTAACTAAAGATGCGCGGTTAGTAATTGATTGAAGTTATAGACTGATTGCGGGAAAAGTGTCTCCATCGATTTTATGCTTTTCTAAATTTGAAACAACCGTTCCGGGCAATAATTACCTACAATTTTTATAATCTCTAATTTCACTGATGTTCTCTTGATTTCCTTCCATTATTCCTCTTCCTTCTGTATTATCATCTTCCAGCCTTTTCTAGCTGTCTAATTATCAATTATATGCAACTCTGGCCTTGGTTCTTTTGCGTAATGTGTGATAAAATATATTTTTGTACTAAGTCTTTGATCGTAATTTCTTCAAAGACATCAAGTCACATGATGTCCGAGGAGGGTGATAATTTTTTCAATAACTGCGGAAAACGATATTTTTAACAGAACATAAATCTCTTTTTAAAAAATATTGAACAATTAGCCTAGCTAAAAATATTTCAATGAGATTCTAAAGGATTCTAGAAGACTGGTTATGAGCAAAATTTCAATCCTGGTGAGAGGATAATCTTTATGACTTAAGAATATGTTAAACTAGAACTATGAACTCAATATCTTAATATGCGTAAAGAAGAATTGAAAACGTAGAGATTTGTGTGTTTCTCCATTGCATAAGGTAAAACAAGGTGTCAGGGAATATATATAACTGGTAATCCTTAACTCAAGCTAAATTTGCTCGTTGAAAAATTTTCTGAAGTACAATTAGAGCTCTACACACTTGCACTCTCACGAGCTCATACGTACACTTTTTATCCGTCTGGAATACCGTCCTCTTGAGAGGAACCTGCCTCATATATTTTCTTGTGAAGAGTTGCGTTAACGACTACAAGAGAAGCCCAACTTTCGCCCTCAAGGTTTTAGAATTACTAAATGTGTCTCATGAGACATTTATCAGGGCTCCTTCAAAAGACTTTTTCTCACTAAGAAAGTACTCTGTGAACATTCATTGCCTTCGAAAGTACTAGTGCAAAGTTTACAACGCAAGGAGTTCAGTATAAGGTTTTCTATCGGGTAAGTTTTTACCATGAGTGTAAATTAGCAGATGATATAAACTGAAAACATATATCTGCCGACGACTTCCAAAACATTTTTATTTCTTTGAGTACGTGACTAAATTACACAAATGTTTAAGCCTGATTTCGACTTTGAGCCAAGAGCCTTTACAAGATTTAATTTTTTAATTAGGCTTAAGTAAGCCATTATGGAAAATATCCTTCGGTTTCCTATTTATTCTTTTTCTGTAAAAAATGTTGAAGTCCGTCTTTCCCACACTCAACTCAGCCTTTTCATAAAATCGTTTGAAAAGCAAATTCAGCCTCAATGAAGTAATTAGTGCAATTCAGCTGTTAAGACATTGCACAAGACAATGTAACACACCTCATTGGCGAGGTGATCTTTCTTTTTTTTGTCGAGGTTAAAGGGCTTGTAATAAGTGGTTACTGGAACCAGGCCAACTGCAAGGGTGGATGTGCATTCAGATAGCTTTTGTTTGGATCGGTGCCAATGACTGAGAACGGGCGACTCGTTTAAAAAATTAGTTTCACGGATCTTTTATTTGTGTGAATAATTTCAGTTTCCTATTTTAGGCTCATTTTCAGTGAAAAAACTATACCCTCGTCTTTTATTTGACAAAAGTGGTGGTCTCCGTCAATAAATTTTGCTTTAGATTAGCGCATCAAATAACGCACACATTTAATTCAGTATGCAAATGGCATTTAATTGAGCTGATGTTAGGATTAATGCCATTCCTCTGCTGCGGTACATGAACATAATGCATTAAAGCTTATTTGCCGTATCCAATGTTAAACTTAGATTTAATAACTGTGACAATTGAAACCGTGACCATAATATGTGGTAAGAACGTATAAAAATATGTAATGAATGTTGTCTACTTGAATATTGCGGATCGGACTCTTTTATTATCTTATGCCAGTATGTTACGGTCTTACTTACTTACAATAACTTACGCTGCCGTCACGCAGCTCAAGAAAAATTAGTCGTTTATGGCAGTAAGGCTAGGTATTAACGTTAAACATTACAAAGTCTGTGGGTAGCATTGACATGTATGCTCTTAATGAAATTAACGTCCACATGGCGTGATACGTTTATTCGTTTATTCCTTTGTCTTTATCAGAGTCAACTTTATCAACTTATATTGAGTAAATCACTGGAGGGAAGACCCTGAATGGTGAGTGGTGGCCTTTGAAATTATTGCTTATTGTTTTATTGAAATAATTATTCAGAAAATGTTGTATATTAAGTCCTCCAATTGCGCTATTGTTGTCCTCTTACATGCTAGTGTTCGTCTCTGCTATACTTAACGAGCAAAATATTCACTAGAATGCTATTTGAGAAGAATAGTGGAAATACATCTACATCTACGTGATACCCTGCGAGCCACCACGAGGGTGTATGGCAGGGGGTGAAGATCACCAAACATGCACTATTGCCATGCAAGTAGGATATTTAATGTGACATAGACCTACTATTAAAAGTAGGTACATTAAATTGCGCTCCCCTCGAGCTAATAACTATTTCTGATTATAGTAATAGTGATAATTGTACTCTTGGCTGGAGCTCACGGTTGCTTGTGGATGTCCCTCCTTTGATGGGTAGACGTCTCGGCTCTCAATGTTTTCACATCACTACACCAGCAACACAATAATGTATAGGTTCTTCAAAGGATAAACTGCTTCTCAAAGGATGATCTGAAAACTGACAATAAATGGTAGGAGTTCAATATAAATACGGTTATTATCAATTTAAATGGAGCTTTAGCGTAGAATTAACTTCCGTCATGCCTCTGCAAGTGAGCCTTTTTGGTGGCCAACTTTAGAGGCTAATAGCCCACGGACCGAAGGCATATGATATTGCCCGTTCTTAAATTTCTTCCTTCATCATCCACCTCTACGAAGTACCGTGTAATCCACCACAATTGTGGGTGGCTCGGGATGTTTCCACACCCGGCTTGCATCACACGTCCTTGTCCAAATCAGAACCTCGCACATTCGCCTGGCATCTAGCCGCAGAGCAAAAAGCAGTCAAAGGAACAATACGCGGTCAAACCAGAAACTGAGTGTGTTCTACCTGGACGAATATGCCAACTGTAGCGGGTTCCCCTACGCGGGTCAAACACGACACGGTCTGGTCGAAGCCACTATTCCAAGGCCCATTTCACCCTCAGAGAGACACCGGAGAAGGTTCTGGAATCTAGAAGAGAATATACAGGAAGATATATATAGAAGATTTTTAACAATATATACCGATCGGATCAATAAATTCTTTTTACTAGACCCAGTCTCATTGCTTTACGGATAAAAATCTGTACACTGGGGACATAACGAAAAAGATAAATCTCTCAGCAAATTCCAAAATAAAAACTTATATTTACAACCTAGGTTTCGATTACCTTAAAATCATTTTCAAACCCAAAATTAAATCCAATTTCAAAAGACTGTACACTGGGGCCAAGGAGTTAAGGTGACAGTTTCTTGCCCGTCCGAGACTCTTTACTTTGGCCATCAAAAAGTCGACCTTGTCAATATAAAGATCATTTATGCAAGTTCTAAGTTTTCATTTAATCGTGCAACGATACATCAACATGTTGTGTTCAGTCCAGTACATGAGTCGGCTCTTGTGGAAAGTATGTTTTGGGTTCCCTTTGGAAACACTACTTGAGATAGTGTCTCAATGCGACACTGCCAGCATATTTCTTTATTCGACCACCACCTACCGATAGTAAGTAGATAGTAGATAAAGAAATATGCTGGCAGTGTCTCATTGAGACAGACATATACAGACATTGAAACAGACATGTACAGAATTCGGAACACCTCGAGGCTCTTGACGTCAGGATTTCATCGTTCCTAAAGAACTACGCAATCAGAATTTTCGACTAAATAAACCAGCTGAGGCAAAAACCAGAGAAGAGAGAGGAACGACTGCCTCCATCCATCGGAGAGCTTGAAAAAGAGAGGGATGTGGGCAATGAAGGGGAAAAAGCTTTAATCTCCGTGGAAACCTTGTAGAGAAAATTCTCATTCTCTTCTCTCGCTGCAAAATCTATAACTCCCGCCCTGAGAGAGATAGAAGGTGGGAAAGAAAGTCGCGATTTCACGGTACCACGTAAAAATAAACGTCCTGGGCTAATCGTCTGGGCGATTTTCGCTCCCTTTCTTTCTCGCTTGCGACGACGCTGCGCCCTTTGTGCCGGTTGTGGGATTAAAATTTTACGCTTGGATTATGGCGGAGGGAGGGCATGGGACGCAGGAATAACTCCTAGGAAACGGAATGACGGAAAGTAAATATTAACGTAGGAACGGAGGCCGAGGGTTTATGGGAAGGAGGGGGGGCTCGAAAGGGGGAATTAATCACGCCGTCGAGGTGAAGGGGATTGGGAATACGGTGAAATGTTGGTGTCCCTCTTGCAAAACTCCTCGAGTGGACTGTGCTTGCTTGGTCTTTCTGAGAATGAGCATGAAATCTGGCATGGGAGCTTGAGATGGCTGGAATAATCATGATTTTCAACAAAGAAGTGGAGTTTATGAGGTTTTTCTTAAGTACGCCGAATAAAATGCGGTTTTTTTTAAACGGCTGTAATCTACGATTTTCTTGTGTTTCGCTTCTTTTTGTTGTATTCTGAGATTGAAAACTGTGCCGGAATGTATAGGAGCTATTGAAAGATGGAAACAAACAGTATCTATCTGATGGATTTTAGAATTATTGAGTGTAACAATGTAAATGATTCAGGAAACATTTTCAAAAATTTCAACTAATAACAGGTGGAATGGTGAGCTTGCTAGTTTATTCGCTTTAAAAGAAGCTCACTCGAGGATTGAGAATATGATGTGCAGTGATGGCAATTTCAGTGAGAAATTAAATAAATAATTGTTATTAACATTTTTATGGTTATTAGCTGTATTACTTCAAATTACTGACCGCAAAGTCATATAAAAAGCAAGAAAAAAACAAAATAAACTAAGGAAAATTCCCATTTTTTTTTCAATATCATGCTCTAATAGATCGTTTAAAAAAATAAGCTGGTAAATTATTTCAATAAAAAACTATGAAGAAAATCATCGTCAGAGCTATAATTAAAGACTTATTATTATAAAATAGTTAGTTTGTCTCATTCTTCCGTGAAAATGAATGCGTAAATACATTTTCTATGACAGTGTGTGAAAGTCACGTTTCCAATAAAAATCCTTGCTCAATTATGGGTTCCTAAAATGAAATAGCAGCCGGCATATGCGATATTTGAGGTGTGGGTCGCGAATATTGGAGAAACTTATAGTGTCTCTCTAATTTTTTTTAACTGGAAATGATTTAGAATTATTAAACGCGGCGTAATGTGAAATCATATAATTTTCAATTCTTATAGTTCATGAGCCACATTCATTTTGAATGGGAGAAACATCCATTTGCGAATAAACTGCCTATTTTCGAAATTCTCCTCCACCGATGGACGTCAGTGGACGCCATCTAAATTATTCGGATGGAAGCTGCCAATTACCGACATCGACCAAGGCGTCCACCGTTCAACCTGCAAACGAGCATTCGATGGACAGGGACTTGGCAGTCGGTCTAACCCCGTCCGTTTTTACACGTCTCGGAAAATGGCTAGGCAACGGTACTGCATGGCAGTCCTCGTCCCTACTCAGTCATATCTACAGCTACATACTACCCTGCGAGCCGCCGCATGGGCGTGAGGCTGGGAGTGTTAGGGCACCAGTCGTGTAAAGGTGTAAGGGATAAGGTTTTGAGAGGCGAAATGGTGATGCGTATTATGGGAATGTATTTAGAGGAGCTCAGTTTTTATTGTGGCCGCTTATTGTGCCCGAAAAGAACGGGTTTTGTACCTATCTGTTCCGCAGTGTATCTCTCTTATTTTATCACTTCTGTCAGATATGCACACGAAAAAGGTTTTGCCGCCGTAACTTGTCCATTTGCGGATCCCGTTTTATTGACATAATTATCAATTTTTGCAGATCATTGGAAAATTACAGAACATAAATCCAGATCGTAAGAAAATTACAAGGGGGAAGGAACTGACACTGCTTCGCTTAAGATGCTTTTAACCCACCAATAACCATGTACTCCCCTCCGCCCCCACCGGCTTTCACTCACTTTGTCACTATATATGTGAGCAGTTTTCTTATGCATGTACCTTATGGTGACTTCATGAGTCAGAGCCTAGGTCGTTAAAGTTTATGTGGAATTTATAATTTACCTACAGCTTTTATTTGACCACGTTAAGCAAGTTCCACAAAGTTTTTCTTGACAAAACCATTCTAATGTTTTTCATGCCATGATAATCAAGCGTGTGTATAAAATAGCATCTCTTGTGAACTCGAATGCTTCCGGGGAGTCGTTCAGGTGGCAGTGAAGGCTTTTTGGGCTCTCCTCCGCGTATTTCCACCAAGGTATCCAGAGTGCTTGCTAAACATAACGTTGTCTCCCGTTTCAACTGCATCTGAAAAACCTCAAACCTCTTGTGCAAGGCCTAGATTCGCTTACCAGAGAATATTCAAGAAGGTTTCTGCCAAATAATGTGCGAATGAGGGAAATCCTGCATCGGACTAACAGTGAGAGCTCTAAAATGCCGTCTGAGAGAGCACAAAAGAGACATAAAAAACAGACAGCTGCGCAAATTATCTCTGGCCGAACATACCTGGAGTGGACCTTGCCGCAACATGAAATTTGAAGAGGCAAAAATCAATTGCAAAAGAGAACCGCTAATTCCCCTGACTCATCATTAAAAGGCCATTAAAATCGTAAAAACACCAGAAAACACCAACAGAGAAGATGGTTACACCATCTTAAATGCCTGGAAGAGAGTTTTCATCAAGAGGAAGAGAGTAACCAATGACAGCGCACCTGACTAAATTGGCGGGAAAAACGGCCCCAATATAAGTCGGACACAATCACATGCATCATCACTTCTGTCCTGAAGAAGGCAGCTGCAATGCTGTCGAAACTTTCGTCTACGACAATGGTTAAACATAGAAGACAACCCGAAAAAAGCCTTCACTGCCATAGCATCTCATGTGTCAACATAATATTCGTGTCCTCTGCATTTTTACACTAATCTTAATTTTGCATGTAGCTAGCAAACTCCTGACGGCTCCCATCCCAGGGCTTCTACCACTGAGTCACTTTTTCAAGGGTGAGGAAAGTGTGAAAAATGGGTGAGAGAGGCTGGATGAAGAGGGGAGCGGAGATGTAGAGTGAGAGGCGTATAACGTGGGAGAGCCTTTTTTCCCCTCGCTCTCACTCCTTTCGGACATGACACCCTTCCATTTATCCGCTCCAGCAGGAGGAGTTTCCTCGTCGTGTCCGTTACCCGCCCTCTCTCCCCTTCGCAGCTGCAAAACCCCTTCTCCACCCTTCATCTCACGCGTTACAGAGAAAACGGCTTACACACTCTCTCCCTCTCTCTCTTCTCTCCCTCCCTCTCTCTCTGTATCTCTCAGCTCCTTTATCCCTGTTCCCTTTCACTCCTTAGCCCCCCGGTTCTCCTCCTCCCTCCCACCAATCTCTCTATCTAACCCTTATCCCGCTTACTGGGCCCGACAGTCCATTTCTTGTCACAGTGGTCACATATAATAAATGATCTCTATATAACATCAGTGCGATCAACGTGCGCCCGAAGAATATTTCTAGAGCCGTATACCTACAGCCAGAGCGCTATTCTGGACCAGGTAGCTCACTGGCTAGCTTCTTGAGAACATTCTGTCGTCCAATTGCCTATATCGAATGTGGTGCCTAACTGGATTCCCTGACAGTTTTTTAATAATTTTAAAGTTTCAGGATATAATCAATAGTTCCTTTGGTTTGGAAATAAATTCACTTTGTTTTACTACAATGGTTTTTATTATTCCAACCAAGGTTTCGACTCAAGTTAAGTCATTATCAAGGACCTTGATGTTCAATGAAGGACAAATTGTTCCACCAAATGAAGCCTGAGAATTTATTATATAATAGTTTATTTATTAGTTCCGTATGCATAACACCTGCAATTTTTTATGCGTATTGAAATGTTTACTTTATGCATTGGTTTCATGTTCTATGAAGGGCTATACAGTTTTTACGGGCTTACACTCAAGAAATAGATTAATGTATTTTGACAAAACATTCCTATTTTTGCTAACATTTTTTCTAGTGGTAGGTGATATTTTTAATATCTGTCTTCATTTTTATCTCAGAATTGTCTTGGCTTAATTAATTTGGTTGAGATGATTTGGCAAAACTACTCTTCATCGGCGATAGTTGATCTCACATGAAAAATTTTAAAAATGCACTGGGGTTGAATTTTCTTATGAGGAAAGTTATACTATTAAAATAAAAACAATTGAATATCGATTTGTTTATTTATATACTGCGGAAAATTTAAATTTGAATATATATAAAATTTCAAATAGACTTCAGCACTATCAGACCTATGGAATAAGAAATTGAAAAATCAAGAAATATTTAAATACATCCTGAAAGATTAAAATAGGGCTTTCTAGTAGTAATAAAAATCTGCCGAAAATAACAACGGCGTACAGTTACAACGTGAGGATTCAATATTCCGTTTCGTTCTAACGACATCGTTTCATTTGATTAAAATCCGCTGCAATAAACTGAAACTGTGTTTTCTTCAAGATCTCCGACTGTAACCAAACGCTGTGCTACATTCAGCAACTTTTTCTGACATTGTAATTTAGAAGCCTTATTGTCAGGAGTCCCTCGCCTAACTAAAAAGTTTACTGATAGTGCATAATCTGCTATCTAATGATTGCAGTTATGATTTATTGGGATATATATTTATTATATTTTTACACCGAATTTGTTCTTCTCTTGCGCCCATGATATTTAGTGAAAACCTTTGTGAATAATCATCTTTCTCTGAACATCTAATTCAGCGTATCTGATCGATCATGAACGCCTTTATTTTTACATAATATTGTCAGTTTATCTTAGTAAGTGTTCTGTCATTTTTTTCTTTAAGTACGGAACATCATTGGCAAATGTATAACAACAATAATTTATTCTTCCATAAAGCAAATAGATTGATACATTTATTATCATATACGTAAGTTAGGTACCCTACTAGGCAATAGGCATATTTTTAGGGTACCGTCAATTTTCCTTAACATGTATTAATGAGTAAAGTATGATATATGCAATACAAATAGATACATGAGTGTATATGAGAAAAATATTTTTTAATTAAAAGGCAAATCTCCTTTTTTTAGCACACAACCAACTTTGACTTTGGTAGGAAATAAAACAATTAATCTCAAAGAAGCGCAATTTCGATATAGTAACAAGACATAAACCAATGTTTAACTAATCTATGGAAACGTTTACAATTTGTTACCTCTTTGTGTGTTTTAAACCGAAAACAACCTAATGAAACCTTTATGAAAATGAGATCTTTAAGGTCTAGACAGGAGCCTCTTTTCATTCGTATCACTTTGAATTTCACCGGGAGAATGGCTTACCCTCTGTGCAGTGTGTTCGTTTCTCCCAAAGCCCTCCGCTCCCTCTCTTTCACGCACCGAAACCGTCTCTTCCTCTTCCTTTTCACTCACTCTTGCCTTCGCGCGTCCGCCGTCTTCACATCTCTCGCCCTCCAGACCTCGTTTTTTTCATCTGCGCGAGTGGAACAGATGCCCGCACGGGAATAATGTCCCCCTGCACCAACTCTCTTCTCCTTGCCTTCCCCATCTTTATTCCGTCACCTTGTCTGGTGTGTCTCCCACTCCTTGCCTCTCTCCTTCAGAGTCTCGACAGAGGGAGAAAAATGGTACCGCACACTTCCGAACCAACACCACGTCACGGAAACGTGCGAACTATCAGCGACACCTTTTGGGGAAGGAGGGCGTGGCATCACTGCCGCTTTAGCGCTCGGTATTGCCGTGACTGTAGACCTGTTCCATGTCGTCTTGTGTGCAACCAACGCGTCACTTTGAACCAACAGAATCCCAGTTTTTTTGTATTTTTTAAGGAGATTCCAACAGAGAGAATGAAATTTAGGGTAAATGCGTGAAAGATTAAAGTAGTAGCTTTAGTAGCGATAAAGTAGGGAATGGGAAGAATAACTGTATGATGAGGGCGAATGGTGAAGTAATTAAACAGGTGGATGATTTTGTGTACTTAGGTAAGATGTTTGCGAAAGATGGACGGATAGAAGAGGAGATAATGAGACGTGCGAATGCTGAAAGGAAAGTGGTAGGTAGCATATGAAGCAAATAAAGGAATAAGTGCCTGTCTGAGGAGGCGAAAATTGACTTGTATAAAACTGTACTTATCCACTTTTTGTTGTATGGTAGTAAGACATGGGTATGTTAGGATAGACACAAGAGTAGATTAAATGCCGTGGGTATGAGTTATCTGAGGAGTGTTTGCGTCAAAAGTAAGATGGATAGGGTCAGAAATGAGTGGGTTCTTAATTGAATGTGGGTTAGATGCTACAGTAATGGACATATGTGAAAGGAGTGTGCTTCGTTGATTTGGCGATGTTGAGAGAATGGATGAGAGTCGAATAACGAAACAGATATATAAGAGTGAAATCATGGGTGCGAGAGGTAGAGGTAGGCTGACAAAGTTGTGGTTGAGGAAATTCTTCGGAGGAGGAATATTAGGGGTCTTAAAAAGTCTAATAGGGGCGTGTATGAAGCAGTGTGTAGGGGAAAATGAGGCAAAAGAGGTTTGCAAGGATAGGTCAGTATGGAGGAAATTATTGAAGCAGAGTTAGGTGTACAAATATGTATTTACTAGCTGACCCGTGCGAATATTTCGCACGGTATGAAGCTTCTTCCTGTTTCTTCCTTCTTTATTCCTGTTCTTTTACCTGTCGAATATTTTGCACAGTATGCAGCTTCTTCCTGTTTCTTCCTTCTCTCTTCCTATTCTTCTAACTGTCGAATATTTCGCTCACTTTGCAGCTTCTTCCTTCTTTCCTTCCTTCCTTCCTTTCTGGCGGGACTCGAACACGCGGCCTCATACGATACACATGGCCTCGTATATGGCAGGAGAGGAGTTGACTCCGTCACCACTAATGCTAAGACATCTTTAAAGCTGCTCTTCGTGAGGAAACTGGTCAGTGATTAATGCTGAAATGACGTCGATATGTTTCATGTTTAATCACCATTCGTTTGGGAATTCGACGGTCTATATAACTCCTATGGTTATTTTTATGGCGGTGAGACTTACATCTAACTCCACTGGCTGCCAATAGCAGAGTAATTATGACTTCGTAAGACTAGGTTTTAAATCTTGAAAATTAAAATGGCTGGGTTTTCAGTGATGAATTTCTGGTTTTGAAAATGTAGGACTTCGGGTGAGGCTACAACTCGATATCATTGCAAGTACGTATCCTGCGGTACTTGGTGATAAATTGCGTACTCTCCGTGAACCATGAAATGGATACATTCTCAGAGGAAACCGAGAAAATATCAGTCATGCAATCATCTGAATGAGCCCTCAGGCCTTGGCCACGGCCACTCGGCTAAAATTTTATTTCGAAGGGAACATCACGTGACGAACGGCCGTAAATAACTATGACCAAGTTTCCCAATAGCATTTACAAGCACCCAACAGTTTAATTTCTCCTGGAATGATGGCTAAATTAATAACGAAATATCAATTCCCCGTCGCGTGGGAATGACATATTTACCCCTGTCGAATAATTAATGGCTCGCTGGCGTTTCAAATACCGCCACGCCGTCCGCTTTTCCCTCTCCCTGCGCATCGAATTCCAAGCTTGAATCTCAAAAATCGATTAATGGGACGCCCGCGACTGATGAGGGATCCGATGTGAAGTGGAAACCATTGGCGAGTCCATCCAAACCGCAGAACAACTATAGCATGTCAGCCATTTTATTTGGATTAATTTTATCGATGAAACAACATATGAGGCTACAGTTCTACATCTACTTATTACCCTGCAAGCCACCACAAGGGTATTTGGCAGGGGATGACTTATCACCAACATGAAATAGAGTGAAGAAATTAACTTTCACTAACATACACCACACAATGGGTATGCTACATATGCTACTGAAATTATACAAAAATTATTTATAATTAGCTATATAACGTGGCACAAGAGTCATGCAGGGAACATGCAAAACATGATTTTAGCATTACTGGACAGATTTATAAACATTGTTTAGAAGGCAGATGAATATATCAGCTATACTGCATTCCAAATAACCTACTTCATAGCCTTGACGCTACTATTAAGTTCTCTTATCGATCGCGGGAAAAATGACATTTCATACCTTTCTGTTCTACAATCTATTTCCTTAATTTTGTTCTCATGATCTTATCTACTATAGTATGTTGGGGTTTGTAAGATATTGGTCACTTTACCGGAGAATAAATTGGTTTTGAATTTACATGAAAGATTGAGTCATATTTTCAGTCGACGGTCTGAAAGCGATTCCCATCAAATTGAGGCAAGAGTCTATATTTATCGTTTTCTTACAAATGTTATCAAAATTTATGATCGTTGTTGTGAGAAAAATGCCTGGTAACTTATACTGAATCAATAATGAATGAATTAAATATAGCTTAGTGATGGAATTAGATCAAAGCAAAAAAAATATTTACCTTGTAACTCACTTTTAGTGACTGAAAACCGTACTCCTCTGAGCCCGAACTTTTCTATTCTTCGATGAAAGTGGTTGTGAGGATTCAAATAAAACAATTGTTCGTAATCAGCTCTTGGTTTTAGTCTAATAACATCTTTATAATAATTTGAGTTTAGATTTATGATTTTCATTAAATTAGTTCACATTTTTTCGTAAATCCTGTAATTTCATCTATAATTCAGTCCTTCGAGCATTATTAACCATTTGAAGAACGTACAATCCTCAAATGATTTGCAGTTTCCGTGAAAATCTAAAAAGAAATACGAACGAAAATGAGGGCCGCTTCAATTTGAGTTATGTCATTCGAAACGATTCTCCATTGCTTTGCTCCTTGGTGTCAATGCGGACATTTGTGGACCCATAGTTTACTGAATATTCCGTCTGAACTGCAATCGGCCAGTCTTACAACTGATTTAGTTTGTTCCTTTTCCCGAGAATTCAATTCATAATTCACCCACGCTGAACTTTATCCACTAACTTGGCGACGACAATCTTTTCAATTGCGAGTGGACGCCGAAAGGAGCAATCTTTGACTTTTGATCGGATGGATACTCCGTCGTCACGGGAATGCATGCGTCTTTTTTTTTCTTTAGAGCATGGCGTGGTGGCGCCAGTGGCAAAAGGTCGACGAGAACGAGGATTGTTCCGTTCCTTCCCTATCCTGCCATTGGATCCACGTAATGGAGCAATAGCCGACGGCTGAGCTGCGCATTGTGCGACCGACGATATCTTTCCCGGCAACATGAAGCGCTTGGGTCCATCATTTGTATTTCATTGTTGCGGCTACGTGAATATTATTATCATTGACAATTTACTCCTCTATTTTAAAAGTTAGCGGGAATAATTTTGTTTTTTTTTTTATATTAGTCCTAAATACGCGTTTCCTGGGGCGACGGGGTCGAGTCAACGGCTAGTAAAGGTGATTTTTGGATTGTTGAAATATATGCATAAAATTAATAATAAGTGACTGCCTCATACTCATGTCATGATTTGTTTTGTGATGCACGTCATGATTAAAGTGCTCGAAAACCTCCTATCATCATAGGTAAAATGTGCTCTAGAATATTATTAAATGCCTAAACACCTAACTGTTATTCACTTAACCATAATTAATAAATTCGACGGAACAACAAAAGAAATAAGAGTGTCCACCTTACTCTGCGACGTTTAGAAATACAAAATATTTGAATTCAGCTCTCGCTTTTAGTCTCAGAGAATAGTTGGAGGAGTAATGGGAGGCGGAAGGTTTTCTAAAGAATGTGATAGTGGGGGGCAAGTTGGGTAAGCCTTGGAGTTAAACAAAGAGTATATTCAAAATTTCTTGCTCAAAATGTAACAAACATATATATAAAACATATAACAACCATATTGCTTAACCCTGTTCTTACCGTGTCACTGATTGATCCTTATGATGTTCGTGATATTTAAAAGCGAAGTACTATGGATTTTTATTCTTTTAGGAGCTCATGCAGCATGTATGATGCATCTATGTGGGCGTGGGGAGGGGGGGTCCATTGGATCTAACCCACCCACCCCACTAATTATGTCTCATATTTTTTTTAAAAATGGCATTAAAGAATAAAATTACATCAATTTTTAAAACTTAAATTTATTTATTCTTCAGTTTGAACGACATTTTGATTGTTCCCTATGTTTGTGATATTTAAAGGCTGTTCATAGGTAAATAGGTTTAACCAAAGACATGTTGGGGTGTAGGAATAAATATTATTATTGAAATAAATTTACTGAGGAAAAATCATTCGCCAGGACTAGGATTCGAACCCAGGCCCCTCGATCATTGATAATCTTGGCCCTGTTCTTGTAAAAATGTATGATATATTTTCTCAATTTAAGTACGCATTTCTTAACTAGTAGATTACCTAGTAAAAATAGCGTAATTTCCAAAACTTTATCTATAAATTTTCACTCAAAAATAGACCTTTCTTTCAAAATAAATAAAATGTTTTCTTACGTATGAAATGTAAATTAAAATCTCACTTCTGCGATATGACAGAGAGTACTTTCTAAATCATTCTGGGCGCTCATTACATCTCTATTAAATTCTGTTGCTATGTTTATTTTATGCCTCTTTATAGTGTACAAGAATGAATTAATGTTTTCGTTACAATATTAAGTCAGTTACTTCCATCAACTGCTTGTACATTGATGAGGGTGCTAACTTCAATCCAGAGAATTGTATATTACTGTTCCTTTTTTCGTTGAAATAGCGATAGTATATGAATATTAAGCATTTATCTAGAAGATTAAAAAAATATATTAACTTCTGTTTTCAGTAAGGCTAAGATCAAAATAATATCCCAAAATAATCAGTTCTACATTCACCAAGGTCGTGAATAGTCTTCACTCGAATTACATTTAATATAGTGGCTATTCAAAGCTTCGTGCACGAAAATTGATGGGCAAATTTTCCTTCTTAAGAACAAAAATTTCCCCCTGAAGGAAAAATTTTCCTCCTGAAGGACAAATTTTCTTTCCGAAGGCTACAGTTTTTTAAAGACTGCGGATGCGAGGCTGGGCACTTTAAGTCATTATCTTGACACTGTTTTTTCCCATATGATGTACAGTTGACCTATAAAAGATTTTTTTGGAGTCTTCTCCCGGAACCGTTTCCGAGTCACGAGATATCTCTTACACGAATTTAGACCCATTCCATCCAACGTATACACCGCTGTTTTTAGTTATATATTGCTGAGAAAGGTTTTGTGCCTTCATTGGCCATCGATGCAGATCGTCGCTGTTCATAAAGCAATCTCCTCTGCGAAAGCCAAGCTTCCGATGTCTCTGCATTAGCGGTGAGACCCCTCACTTTTCTGGCGTTGGATGCATCTGCAATCACTTAATGGCGCCGCTTCGTTCATATCGATCGCTCGCCATTGATTAAGCGACGTCTCTTGTTCGCTCACGAATTTCTTCGCGACGGTAAACGTAAGTAGCACCGAACGACGAAAGCGTTCAAAAATGAAATCTTGCATTTTGTGGTCGCTTTTAGATCGATTACGCTCGCGTCGCCGTGAGGTTGATGAGCAAAAAGAATGAGGCTTTCTGTAGAATTAAGAACATATAATTAAGTGGGCATGTGTTCAATCTGCATCAGTGAGATCAGTCGCGGAACTAGGGGAACTGGGGGTCCATTAGATCTAATCCAACCACCCCACGAAATATTTCATGTATAATTTAAAAAAATGGCATTGTAGAATAAAGTTGCTTTCATTTATTTAAAAACTGAGATTCTACAATGTATTTATTCCTCAGTTTCAACAATATTTTGATTTAACACTATATTTGTGATATGTAAAATCAAAATCTGTGGGGTAAATTTCTTTCAGACGCTAAAATCTTTGAATATTGCCCGTCACAACGCAATTTAAATGGCCCTTAATAATTTTCTCAACATATATTTACTCCTAATTTCTCAAACAATTTTTCAACGTGCTCATCCACTTGCTTATACTCAACATTAAATCTTCTCGAAACAAAATCCTAGCCATGTCAATAAGTGGAATCATTCAGGATCTGGAGAAATACTAAAGAGAATCCCGGCGTCCGTCTTAATGAATAGCGTCAGTTTAAATAGTGATGGAAGCGTAGGAAACTGATTTTGAGACGCTCTCTATCTGGCGGCCTAGGAGGGATCGGAATTCGGTAGAAAATTTCATCGCGGATCACATTTAGGGATCATGTGACATGCGATGTTACTTCTACGTGACAGATTAAAAAACAAACATCAGAGAGCAAATTAACAAATCGATTAGACTACCTGGCGACTAGCCTACTTCAAAGTCTCACTGGCATCCACTGAGATCTCTTATCGATCGCTGGAAAGAAGACATTTAAAACCTCTTTAAATCAATTCCGCACTCTTTTTCTCTAATTTTATTCTCATTTTTTTGTCAGCGAGGTGCAAACCGTTCACGTTATCGCGATCATGAGTGCAGTGTTTCACTCTCCCTCTCGATCTGAACGCTAATATTTCAAGCCGGAGAACAGTTCGGTTTCCATCAATCCATTGCACCCGAACCCACTCCATCTTCGTCTCTCTTTCTCATTCATTTGATTCAGTCCGGCCACGGGGAGCACCGCGAGATCGCCGGTAAACTACACTCCGGGCGTCAAGGGATTGGGTGGTCGGTTGAACCTTCCAAGTGACCCTTTTTAGCTCCTCCCCCAACGACGCGATCACACATCAATCGCCGCGGACGGAAGGTTTTTATCCCCCCAAGAACATTAAAAAGAGGAGGAACACGGGGAATGGGGTGAGCGAGGAACCAAATTGAAACATCAGTGGGAACGGACAGTCGGGGTTACTTTTTAGAAATATGGACAGCGGAATTGGAAACGGCGCCCTTCCGGGGAATGAGACAAAGGGTAAGAGGGGGTAAGTGCGTGTGGAAATTGGAGGGACCTTGAAATGACACTCTCGCACGCACTCAAACTCCGTACGCAAAGTGGAGGTGTGCCATCTACCTCATCATCATCATTATCATCGCCGAGACCGTCATCGCACGATGGGGTCGACGAGGAAGGTTCACCGGTTCATCCCGCTGAATTAGATCAAGGGTTGTCGGACGGAAAGGGCAAATAGGGAGGGGCGCTTAATTTTCTCTCCGGTCCCTCGGTCACACTCCGCAACTCTCTCTCTCTCTCTCTCTCTCTCTCTCTCCCCCTACTCTCCCCAATCCCCTTGGTGGTGCGCTGAAAAGGTCCCAGAGGAGAGAAATGTGAGGAAAGGACAAAACAGAAAGGGGTGAACCGAGGGGAATAGTGGAATCAACGTACTCACGCAAAGTGGATAGAGAGAGACAGAGAGAGAGAATGAGGCGGGACTTGTTATCGCAAAAAGGGAGATGAAGGACGTGAGAAGGATGCGAAACCACGCCTCCTTCCGGTTAAGGGAAGGCACTAATGAGTACGGAGGCCATTGGAGAGGACCAGTCTATCGAGAATATATTCATCGGTATTTCCGGCCGAACGTTTCCCGCTGGTGCCTGTTCCAAATTGTATGTCCCGAAAACTCCTGTTCAGTCATGTAGAGCGATTAATTTGACTGGTGATTCTACCAGTTTTTGATACCGGCTCGCTTGCTTTTTGATTTTTTTTTGTGTTTGTTTTCATTTATTAGAGTATAATTAAGAACAAATGACCTTATATTGTGCTCGTTAGTCTTAAGTCCAAAACTCTTGCTTCAGGTGAATCTCAGCACTTTCTACAAGTACAGGAATGGGCAGTTGCAATGTTTTCACGCCATCAATCGCCAAGCCTCATAGCCACTGTGATGTTGTCAATACAACTCACGTCAACCGCAGGTATTATCTGAACCGAGTTCTGCTCGATCGCGACTCGATTTTACCTAGTTTAAGTATTTCTTTACGACACAAAGTATGTACTGGCCTAATAATTAACGATTGGGCCGGAATGTTTGGTTTAAAATATAAATTCACGTTTAAGCCTCAACCGTGTTCACTTTACATCGCATCATTGCTAAATTCCCAAACTTTATTTCTCCGCGCTTCACTTAGTTGGACTGTACAGCTCGATCGCGTTGACTAAGTTGCTGATTTTCCGAGAAAAGACAATACGCTTGGAATTATAGACTGTGAGGGATGTTTGTATAGTATTAATTACGAGCAATAGGTAGCTGTATTAGTGTATGTCCTTGGCATCCTTCCTCAAAATTATCAGAAGGGCTTACCGTCTCACAGATGACTTTGCTTCTACCACTTTCTAAGATGGAAATGTCTCAACTGTACAAAAGGTGATTTTACGTTAGTCCATCGCAAATGGCATGTATTCAGAAGTGGTTTCTTTATTTTTTATGGTGTGACATTGATTATGGCTACATTTATTCAGAGATTTGTCCCTTGAACTTGATTTTTGGTATGGTAGCAGTGAAATTATGTAGAATCAAGGTAGCATTGCAAAGGAGTGGAGAATTTTTTTAGGGTGTCCAGGTCCATACTTCATTTTCTCTTGGAATATTCTCCTAGTGAAGTAATCCGCTCGTCAGATGGGAAAGTATGTATTCTATGGTCACCATGGTTCCTCTCATTTACAGTCAAATTATGCCGATGCCAGGTCTCTCTCCACCCTACATTCATTCCTCCAAATTCCTCCTTAATCTACCTACTCACTAAACATAAATGACGCAATTACCTCATATGTCGAGCAACTTTCAAAGTAATCACAAAATGCAGATTATGATGTGAAAGTATCAATCCTACTAGTTCATTTAGAAATTAAGTGTGCATCATTATCAGTCTGGTGTTCTATATTTACCCACCATTCTCGGGGACCGCGCTCATCCGAAGAAGTACAGAGGCTTTGATTGTGGTATATGGAAGCCAATCTCATTCGTGAAAATAAAATCGGCCATATCATTATGAACATTTTTAGATTCGCTCAAGATGTGATTGGATGTTCAAAAAAGAGAAATAATACCCCTCAAACCATTGTTTTGATACGTCTACTATGTTCGTGCGTAAAAGTGGGATTTAATTTCAAAGCAGAAATGAACTCATTCCCATGCTTTTCTCTCGTGGAATCTAAGTTAAAGTCTCCGGTGCACTGATCATTTCACCTCGTGCAGACGCTCTCCTGTTACTTTGTGCGAGAGTAAACAAAAGCTATATCGATTTCATAAAACGGAGAGATGCTATGAATTTTAATCGCGCTGAGGTTTTTTTCCCTCCACCCATCAAGGTATTGCGCATTACCAATCTTAGTTCGTCAAAGAACGAATTTTAATGCCGGCCTAAGTAAACTTCTATTGTCTGAGCTCCGCTCTAGCAACCCAATGATCGTGGATCGTTCAGTTCCCTCGTTGGGTATGATATTATGTTTACCATTATATATAATTATCACGTTGTATATTTCGCTATAAAGCTAGCAGTTGCAACATCAACCTTAGTACTTATGTACTTGATTACTGAAATGATATCTGGCTAACCTCTTGGGCAAATTAACTTTCATGAAATTTGGTATATGTATGCAAAACATGTTTGGTAAATTTTAGTTTTGTAGTGCCTTCATTTTTAAAATGATTGGAAAAGCATTGCCTCCAAAATAATGAATAACATTTAATATTTTTTTTCTCAAATACCATTTTATTTCATGATTGCTTTCGATGTCGTACATCATTCTCAAATTTCAGTTACGTGAAATAGTTTTTCATTGATGATATATAATAACATGTTTACAGAAATCTGCCAGTTCTGTATCAATACATATGAGACGATTTCAAAAAACCTTCCACAGTTATACATCAGGTAAAGCCTATGAAATTTATTTTCTTCTCATTCACTGCCACAGGGAATTTTTCTGTGAGATATTCTAGCCGAAAACAGAGACGGAGTAATGACTTAGCCGAGTTAATCTTCGGGATAGGTTCCATCGTAAAACTACGTACAAAAACCAATGGTACTAAGGGATCTGAGAAATCATACAGGGGGGGTTTGGGTTCAAGGCAAAGGGGGGAAGAAGGGGCTTCAGGAGGCGGTAAGTGGGATTCGGGGGAGGGAGGAGAGCGAAATGAAAAAGAAATAAAAGCATTTACAGGTCGATGTAAGCGAGCGGAATGAAATACACGTGTTCTGAGAGTTATTGGACGGGGCAAGTCCTTTGGGATTCAGCGCTCTGGGAATGCGAGTGTGTGATGGCTTGTGGGATTAAAGCTGGAGGGTGGGGGGGCAGCGGAGGAGGAGTAGGATGAGGAGAACGCGGTGAATTGTTGTTTTTTATTGGGATAAGAGTCCAGGGGGTGTAATGTAGGAGAATGTGGGGTGGAGGAGTATGAGAGGGGCGAAATGGGTGAGAGGTCAGAGGCGGGTGTTGTAAGGAAGGTCAGAAATAAAGGCGGTTAAGTTTTCCCAGGGATTAGCGAAACGTTGGTGGAATAATGGAAACTCAGGTCGTTTTTGGGGAAGGGGAGGGGTAAGAAGATGGGAGTGAGGGAGGGAGGGAGAGAGACGTTGATGGGAAAAGGGGAGGCATTGTGGCTAGTTGTTACCTTTGTGTGTGTGTGTGAGGGGTGGTGGGTTTTGGCAAGGAGGGCGGGGGTGGGGGGTGGAATGGAAGGCTGGAGGAATACGGAAGCGAAAGCTGAGGGTGGATGAAAAATTTAGGTGGATAGTTGCGGTCGTCCTTAGGGCTCGTATGAGCACAAACTGTTTAGAGCTGGGAGAATGTATGTGTGCTTGTTTTTCTAGGAAAAAATGGCTGAGAGAAAGGTCTAACGGTTGGCATTGGAAGGATTGTTGGACCTCCACTCTGGGATAAAGGGAAAGAATGGAGTGGTAAATTTACTTTACATGAATTAAAACATATTGGTGTATTACCAACAAACAATGGCTGCATTTTCCCCGGCGATCTTTCCTGCTGGGCGTTAAATAAAAAAAATGACCATTGCCATTTTTTTACCATTGTCATTTTTTAACCCATTAAAAGTACTCCATATCTTTTCTCGCGGTAGTAAATAAAACTTAAACTGATTAATGGGCCAAAAAAATTTTTTTTCAGCTTGGTGTTGAGAACGCTCATGTTACACTCGAGTTGTGTCTCAAGCTTCATTTGTTTTAGTGTTCTGTACACTATTTTCTTTTGGTTTATTGAGATGACCACCGGAAGCTTCATTTTTATTGCTTTTAAATTTGCCACAGTTTTACTTTTCATCGGGGTTTTATATCGCCTGCATCCAGATAATGCCGCTACTTTAAAAAAATCCCCTTTTTCTTCATATAGTGGAAGAAAAGGTGAACACAGTAAAATGTTGCACATTTTATGTGATTATCTTCAATATATATTATCTTCAGTATATTACGAACGACTTTGAGTGTCAAAAGTGATACTGTTGTACAAGTGATGTAAACCGATTAAAGCAATAGTTTTTCAATACACTGATTCATGAAATCATAAAAAGTCGTCATTGTCGGTAAGTTTACAGCTGGAATGAGGCTAACTTTTGAATAGCGCGGTATTAAAATAACAGCAACATAATACAGACTGTGTAGTGCTCAGTAAATTAAGGGAGAGTTACTGACTTTTTCTCTTCACAACCGGAACAAAACCTGAACTTAAATATGAGCATATTCATATCTGGCAGTTCCGCAGCATCATGTATTTATTTCTGTCACAACATGGGGAGGTATCCCAATTCATTCATGTCTTTTTCCCAAATAGTTATTTTTTTTAAAAGTTAACAATATTAGGGGCTCAGCAAACCAGAACGGAATTACTGTACTACACGCCTGGAGCTTCTGGCAGTTGTAAAGGCAATTAGGCACTTCCACCATTACCTTTATGGAAGAACATTCGTCATTTGAACGGATCATGCACCGTTGGCATGACTGTTGACGCTGAAGAATCCCGAGGGCCAGGTAGCTCGCTGGATAGAGCACCTGCAGAATCTCCACTTCTCTATAGAGCATCGGAAGAGGAGAGCACACACCAATGCCGTCGCATTGAGAAAAAAGAGGAATACGCTGTGGAAGAGAGGGTGCAACTCCAGATCCCGTTGAAATGGACTGACGATGAAGTACAAATGGCGCAGATCCAAGATGAGGAGATTGGTCCGATACGCGAATGGAAGATAAAAGGCGAACGACCCCGATGGGAAGACGTTTCCGACACGAGCGAAACGGTAAAAAAAACTACAGGGCACAATGGGATTCCCTGGTGCTTGAGAGAGGCGTACTGAAGAGACACTGGGAATCTGCGAATGGCTAGGAGTCAAGGCTGCAATTAATCGTCCTAAGATTGCTGGTGGAAGAGGTGCTTGGAGAACTCCATGGGGGAACGTCAGGCGATCATTTGAGCGTCAACAAGACCCTGGCCAAAGTCCGAGAGCGGTTCTACTGGCTCCACTACCGAGACGACGTAGAGCGTTGGTGTAAAATTTTCGACACCTGTGCTTCCACCAAAGGTCCATGCAAAAGAACGCGAGGGAAGGTAAAAATCTACAACGTTGATTTCCCATTTGAACGAGTAGCACTTGATATTTCTGGACCATTCCCACGGACCCAAAGTGGCAATAAAGACATCCTGGTGATAATGGACTACTTTACCAAATGACCGGAAGTGTTCGCCATCCCCAACCAAGAGGCGACGACGGTCGCGGATGTTCTAACTGTCAACTGGGCAAGTAGGTATCCCGGGAAATACATACGGATCAAGGGCGAAACTTTGAGTCCGAAGTCTTCCAAGGGATGTGTCGCCTTATGATATGAAGAAGACGAGGACCTCGCTCCTACATCCTCAGTCGGACGGAATGGTGGAAAGATTTAACCGAACGCTAATGGGATACTTAGCCAAAGTGGTGGATGAACGACAGGACTGCTGGGATACGCACGTCCCTTTATTTTATTAGCATATAGAGCAGCCATCCACGAGTCTACCGGGGAGACTCCCGCGCGGTTGGTCTTAGGACGGGAACTTCGTCTTCCCTGCGACGTGGAATTTGGTCTACCCGTCGCGGAAGAGATGATACCGGAGACTACTTGAATAATTTAAAAGAAAAGATGGCGTATGCCCACCATCACGCAAGGGACCACCTACGATTGGCCAGCGAGAGAATGAAGAGTCGCAATGACGCGAGTTCGAATCCCGTTGAATTCGCCGAAGGAGACCTCGTGTGGTTCTACAACCCTACGCGGAAGAAAGGACGGTCCTCCAAGCTGCAACGGAAATGGGAAGGACCGTACAAGAAAATCATTGTCAAAAAAATCAACAATCTGGTATATCGCATAAGACGAAGCCCGCAGGCGAAGATGAAGGTGGTACACGTCAACCGGCAGGCCCCATACCTGGGTGATAGGCAGTGAGTCAGCTCGGGGCGAATTGTCCATTAGGGGAGGGGCAGTGTTACGAATGGGAATGGGGCCATCTGAAGGACCCATTCGACTGCCTCCTGGGACGAAAGTACGAGAAGCGGCTTCCCGAAAGTGATGGAAGATTCCAGAACGGCGTACCGAGGGATATAAAGGGGCAGCGAGGTCGAGAGACTGCAGCGAACAACCTACCGAGCTGGTGAGCGGTGAGCTGGGCCGGAGGAGACGTTGCGGAGTGAAAAAAAGTGAAGTTCGAAGGGAGCAGGAGTGGAGCCGCGAAGGACAGCCAGGCGAGGAGCGGGGGACGACGCAGCGGCAGCAAAAGGAAAATAATTCCTTGTTTCGTGTAGGAGTAGGCCAATAAAGGCTCTTGTGATTTTAAGAGTGCTGATTTCTATTTCCAATCCCGCCAATCCTAGCGAACCCTCCAAACCGGTAACAGTATATATTCTTTCCCACTTCACGTAAGTTTATAGAGCATCGTTATCAGTTGAGCAGGGAACTGCCATGCGTCATTTAGAAGTAACTTGTACACTTTTGATTTGAACACACGTATTGATTGTGAGTTTCTTATTTCTAATGGTAATGGGTTCCATATTTTAGCAGCTGTCACTACAAAAGATTTATTGAGGTGAGGAGTTCTGTGCTGGGAGATATGAATGTCAACATAGTGATTTCTGGTGGATGTTGAGTGGATATTTCTTTTTCAAGTGAATATTTGGAACAGATAATATGGGATACCAGAGGATAGTATTTTAAAAGTAAGGCAAGCGAGGTGATAACAGGCGACGTTGTTTAAATTTCAAGCAGTTTAAGCTACTTATCCGATTCCACATTTGGGGTAAAAAATATAGCGTATTGTAGAGTTTATAGTCACTTGCAATTTGTTGTTGCTTTCTTCATCGAGATTTGTCAGCAGTGAAGAGTAGTAATCCAGGTGTGGGAAAATTAATGATTTTACGAGGGTGGTGCGTATTTTAGGAATGAAGAATAGAAAAAAATGTACCCTATTTTCAAGACGATTAATAATCCCGGGAATAATTACCATCTTAAGCTCTTCTCGAAACCGCTTGTGCATCTAACCGCAATGTGAGCCGGGAAATAGTCAAAAGAGGGATTACATTTTTGCGGCCGGAGTCGGAAGTTGAGCTGTGTCTGTTTCCCGAAGCTTAAACCCCGCTAAGAGGCAGTAAGCAGGACGGAGCGAGGGAGGAGAAGGGGGAATGCAGGGTCTTAGTTAAAGAGATTTCATTAGGGATGGTCATCGTTGTGGGAAACTCTGGCTTAGGTCAACTGGAACTTTGGGTGGCGTCGACCCGTTTTGCGAATGTTAACCCAAAACACGGGTGAAGCATTTGTCCGTTGTTTGTTGCTCTGCCCCGTTTCCACCGTCGACGTACTCCTCTGGCGTAACCAACCTACATGCATTCCTACTTCCTTGGCACCAGCGGTGTGACTCTGCGCTTGCTTCCCCCTTCATGGCATTGCAGCAAACATGGAGAAAAAATGCCGGTGTTTTCAAAAACATTTTGAATAACTGCTCCATCGACACCTTGTACAATATTTAGAACGGTTTTATTAGCACATTACACTCTTCTCTCTTTTTTACGGTATGACATTATCATTATGTCATTCTTTAAATTTTTTCACCAAGTTTGATCTTAGTACTTCACCCCAACACCTTCAATACGGAGGACATTATCTCTTAGCCTAAATAATAAGTACGAATATTTACTTAAAATATTTATCGCAAAAATATGGATTTGTCCCACGGACATATTGATATCTGGTATTGTAATTTTGTTATCTTGCAATAAATCTGCAGCTATGCTATCTTATAGTGTATCGCTGTATTATTGTAATAAGGCCGCTTTACACGGTACATTTTATTGTACAAACGAATGTACAAATTCCTTCATGAAGGAAATTGTACCGTGTAAAGCGGCAAATTGCATGATTGTCTGAATAACTTAACGGGAAACAGAATTTGCTTTAAAACCATTCATTTTCTTGTACATTCTATGATACATTCGTTTTTACAATAAAATGTACCGTGTAAAGCGGCCTTCATATTGCTTTGCGCAACTGTGATGTAAGTTCGATGAGAAAAATATGTAATTGGTTTGTCATTGTTTTTTACGGCGCAATTGAAATGCTATTCTGCTGTAAGATATGCATGCTTTACAAGGTTTGTTTTTAATTCTCCAATCGACAATGCATGCAATAACGGATGGCAGCCTCCCCACAGATTTCTGACCTTTGAAGCTGCCTAAAGATCCTGAAAAATTAAAGAAAAACTTAGTGCTTAAAATTGTGGACCAATATATTTATTTTTACTTTTACATATTATTAACGCTATGGAATTCAATTGATTTTGAACATCTAACATTCAACTTAAGACACTCGAACAGAGGATTATTGCCGAGTAGGAGGTGGATGAAAGTGTAGTGGCAGACCCGCTTCGAGCTTCCTAGTGTCGTTTTTAGTGACGAGAAATTCGTGATGTTCATGTCATCTTCCTTAGTGAAATAGCTGTAATGCCTTACATATATGTTATCCGCGATAAAGATATCAACAGGTTAATAAATACGTATTAAGGCCTTGCTCGATAAATTCAGAACTGGCGTGTTTCAGAGCGATACAGAGAATATTATCATGACGCCTCACTACATCTCTAGGTCTGACAGAAGCGATAAAATAAGAGAGATACACTGCCGAACAGATAGGTACAAAAACTCGTTCTTTTCGCGCACAATAAGCGACCACAATAATAATTGAGCTCCATTAAATACACTTCCATAATACCCGTAACCATTTCCCCTTCCAAAACCTTATATCATTACACGGCCAGCACCTCCTGCCACACACCTCCTGCCACACGCCCGTGCGGCGGCTCGCAAGGTAGTATGTAGATGTAGATGAGGTGAAGGCCGCAGGGGCGTTCATTTCCTCAGCTATTTCGGGCCACGGGGGTATGTACTTCGTTACGTGAGTCAGCACTAGAAAAGGGGCATTATTGGGGAGAGAATGGGAATCGGTGGATGGCATTTGAGGGCTTATCAGGAGAGCGGGGGGATGGTGGTAGATGTTGTTAAAGTTGACCATGGACACCCTCCACTACGCAGTGGACGGGAGGATGGGATTAGCGTGAACTCTGACCCTTCAGTTCCCATCTACTCGAGAGCCTGCGATGACCCCGCCCTCTCTCGCGCACTCACCTCGCAGCCCTTAAGCGAGAGTTACCGAGTGTGTCCCGCATCTCGGAGAATCCCATTCCATTGTTTGACCATATCACGGGCATGAGGAAACCTCTTCCTTTTTCGCCGCATTATCTGCTTCATTAATGTGTTTCGCCACGTTTTCTTCCACCACTTACCCTTTAAGGACCTTTGTGTTGATTTATTACCTTAAATGTGCGACGTTTTCATGATTACTCATAGTAATAATAGAGGAATAGCCCATATTGATATGTAGATTTTTATTGAAATTCGACACATAGCGTCCTTAGTGCTATAAGCCAGTCTAATATCAATATTGCGACAAGAGGCTCGATTTGGTAGTTTACTCTACAATTCCGATGAATTTATAATATAGATTTTCGTTGTAATTATGATATTTACGTAATGATTTTATTCCAAGTAACTCATCACGCTTTGCTCACTCTTCAACTATAGTGATTCAAATGCTGAGGACGTTAAATTGTTAGGTGTTAACTGATTAAGGCAAATATATAATTTTCGGCCAAAACATTGTATAATACATATGACAGATAATATCTATGGTGAAAATGGCATTACGCTTTGAACTCTATATGCGCTTAGTGAATAATTGTTCACGATGTTTTGGTGATAAGAGTACTGGCTTCCTATCGCGAGGGCCAGCATTCAAATATTTACGGTAAAGGAAAGTTTTAGTGAAATCCCTTCGGTTACTTACGGAGGGCACTTCAAGTGGAATTCTCTGTTCATAGGTTGCGACGTTAAACGGTGCTTCGTTCGGCGCTTTTCGTTCAGAGTTGGCTAAGGGGCTGTCCATAAACTACGTAGATACCAAACAGGGGTGGGGGGTACGAGGGTTTTCAACGATGGTCGACGTTGCGGGATGCGGGGGTTGGAGGGATGTCTACGTAGACAATGGTAAATGTACAGTTTATAGTAAATTACAGTTTATCATAGCCACGAGAGTAGTTTTTCTTTTACTTTCCTTTCCCTTCAATCGGCCTAAAATTACTTTATCCGCAAAACAAGAAAAGCTTACGTGGACAACAGGAGGGACGAGAAGGTCTGGATTAAGTCTACGAGTGCCCACGATGGGGGATGGGGTGGGGGGTCAAAATGCGGCCTATTATTGTCTTTGGATTATGGTAAGTCCCTAATGCCGAAGCCGGATTTTATTTCACTCTACCTCCTACCCACGAACAAATCTACCCTTACCAACCTACCCTATCCTTCATAGTACAAACTACCTCAGCTCTCGCCAGCCTAAAAAAAACAAGTCAGTGTTATTATTGAGTGCCACTACAAAAAATACGTGTCTGAGAAATGAGACACATTTATTGAAATATTTCATGATTCGAAGTAAGCTCCGTGGAGAACGTTCGAAACTAGTTTAGTCATTAATACCACGGTTGGAAATAATTTCTTCCTATGCAATGCAAAAACTGAATGGACGTCCAGGGATACAAATTGCGTACATGTGTAGGAGAGTGTTGCGAGAAAAAGAGAGGTAGCATTTATAACCACCCGGCAGCTTTGTTTTGCTTCGGGCCTCAGGGAAAGGAAAAGGGGAAGAATTAAACCCAAAAGACCCATATTTAATCCTCGTCTGCCGCTCAAATATTCTTACCAGAACACCTTTCAGACCTCTCCTTTCCCCTCACGTTTTTATTTTCATAAATTCATTCGTCCCTCTCCCCGCCACAGAATTTCCTCTCCCCTTGACCCTTCCGGTGAACCCCTATCGATCACCCCGAGTAGGAAATAAAAACCATTTCAGGGACTTAGTAATATCTCATTCCTACTCTATCCCAACATTAACGCTCCGTGATATGACACCATGTGAATTTATTTTCTCACATATGAGAATTTTGCGTTTGAATAAAAGAAGCGATATATTTTGAGCCGATATCTGTCCTGTACATGACTTCTTGAGCGGTGTATTCGATGAGATAGCACATTCTTTCTTTATCGTCAACACAAATCCATTGCTAATGCATATATAAAAATATACGTTTTAATCCACCTCTATAGAGTCTATAGATCCAATCTATGGAAGCGTTGTTGAGCTTTCACTAGAAACGCACATCGTTACGTTAGTTGTAATTTTAAGGAACTATTTTACAGTTGATGAGTGTTAATGGACTTATCACTCGATACTCGCTGTCCATACTTCTACGTAGAAATATTATTGTCACGAAAGGTAATTAGGTCATACATGACAATCATTTAGTGGCCCAGAACTTAAATAAAGCCTAGTACAGCAACTTAAATAAAACTTTGTATACTCCACTATAGGTTTAATAACACGACCCGGGGTTCGACTCAAGGGCAAGTGAACAAATGAATTCTATGTACTTTGTAAAGGTGAAGTGACTCCTCACCATATACCCAAGCCAGACCTCCCGCAGTGAACATTGTAGCAGAATTTCCCAAAACACAAACCATCCCCCAGCTAACGAACAAGCGCTCCCCTTCCACTCTCCCATATTCTCCACCCCCCTAAAAACCCGGATAACTCAGGTGAACTGATGAACTTTGTTTACTTTGTAAATGTGATCATGGCTTCTCACCATATACCCAAATCATACCTTCCACAGTGTAAATTGTAGTTGACTTTCCCAAAACACAAACTAAGATGTTTTCCCCTCTCCATCCCCTAACCATTTCCCACCTCCAAGAATTCCCCCCCCCCTTCACGCCCGCCTCCCACACCCCCTCACCCCTCCTCTCCCAGATTCCTTCCCCACCCCTACCACGAACCTGTATATATAGAGTGATAGATGTTGTATTTGCACCTGAAGATGACACGAAGTGTCGAAACCCGGGTCGTGTTATTAAACCTATAGTGGAGTATACAAAGTTTTATTTAAGTTACTATGACTTACTTCCACAAAATCAAGCCTGGAACCATTTCCTTTGTGCCTAGTACAGCAACTCAAACACTTTTGCTACCTTAAAAACAAGCTGCCTACTTAAACGTCTTTAATTCGCTTCTATAGAACTTAAACATTTAGTGATGCATATTGGACCCTCTAATTTTTCTTAGTAATTGATCGCATTTTAACCATTCCGTTCGTAAAAAGTTCTTTTCTCAGTTTATATTCATAATGTTTTAAATATCACAATAATTACTGTAGATTGGATTTGTATCTTATTTTGTATTGAGCAACGTTTTATTTACCCAAGTGGTATATAATACAAGTGTATATTCTACAATCACGTTATTATTTATATTGAACAATGTTTTCTTTTATCCTTGTCACATGTAATAATAATGTGTACACATCAATCACGTTATTGGTCATATTAAAAAATATTTTCTATTACCCGTATCACATGTAATACAACATTTACATATCAACCTTCCTCATCCCTCGCCTCCGTCCAAATCATGTCCCACATCTGTTTCCTCCTGGATTTAGTCTGTTACTCCTTGAATTGTCCACTTTCTCTTCTTCCCGACACTCTTATTTATTTTCTTGATTTTTCCACACTCCTCTACACACCACTTATACGTAAACTTTTCACTCCCTCTCCTCACGTTCTGACCTTTTCCCCACAATAATCTTCTCTTGCTCCTCGTAATTTCCCTAAAAAATCCCAACCCCCAACAGTATCCTCCCAGTTCAGACATTACGCGCAAGGCAGAACTGCCAACCTGTAAAACTATTACAATGGTGGCGAGCTGTTACGCCACAGATTGTCCCTCACAACCATCGATATGAGGTGCAAGATGGAGTCAACAACATAGGTACCTGGATTCATAAAATACAAGGAATGTCCGAAAAGTAATGCCCCACGGTTTTTTTTACCTCACTAATAACTGAAATCAGTGTTTTGACACGGTCATCGTAAGACGCATCTCCATTGGCCGTAAACCCTTATGAGATTATCACGACACTACTGTACCTTACATTTGATTGCTCTCACCTATTCCATGGACTCTGCAGAGGACAAACCGCTAGATTAGGCTCGCAAATATCACTCTGGCACAATCAAAGGACG
Organism: Ceriagrion tenellum; assembly: GCA_963169105.1. Taxonomy (NCBI): domain Eukaryota; kingdom Metazoa; phylum Arthropoda; class Insecta; order Odonata; family Coenagrionidae; genus Ceriagrion; species Ceriagrion tenellum. Next base: position 61,383,327 of record OY720632.1, on the reverse strand, counting down.
TATAAGAATTAAATTGCTTCGCAATTTCTCTTCTTTTATAATCCATTTTGAATAATGACCCCAACTAGTGTCCCACACCACTACTTTGAACGACGAAGAAGCTATTAGCGCTGTGAAATCCTGGCTCCAAAGCCAGGGAGAGGGGTGGTACCGACAGAGCGTACACGCCAAAGTTAATCACTGGAAGAATGCAAAATAATTTGAAGGAGATTATTTGGAATGACAATAATAATTATTATGACTTTACTTAGAGCATGGGATGTCATTTTTCCAAGGTTCAAGTAGGCAATACATAAAAATATGTAAATAATGACTGTTAACATTACATTGTGAAGTCCATGATTTATGAAAAATAGAGTAGATATAAAGTAGATAGCGCATTTTCTCTTTTATGTAAGTATCAGTTTATATAATGAGCGGTTTTTTTGAGTTAAAAAATTTGGAATATTGCTTTTTTTTGGCATCCCTCGCATACGACTGATACAACGTATTGGCGATAATCATCAATAATATGAAATATGGTCGCATCTCCGGCAGTTTTTTTCTTCCATTTGCGCTCGGCGTTGCGAATGGAGTGTCACATATCCTTACTTTTAAATTCGCTCATCCTCTCTCCCCAACCTCCCATTAAACTCTTCCCCTCTTCCTCCTTCCTCCCCCATTCTACATATTATCCAATCAGCTCCGGCAAAAACCTTCCCCGAAATCCTCACCTTTCTCCTCCTCACCCCCATCCTGCTCTGCCTCCCTTTCACATTCCGAAAATCCATCAGTTCGATATAGCAGGTAGGAAGGCAGATAGTCCCTCCCCCCGTTATGAATATTGAATTTCAATTATTGCGTAGCATCCGGTCCTTATTCTCTCTCTCTCTCTCTGCCCCATATCCTACCATCCCTCCCTCTCCCGCCTCCCAGTTAATCCCTTTCCTTTCTTCATGCATCTTTTCCCCTTCCTTTTTTTCTTTCGGTTCTTTTCGATCCTCTTCCCGCTGTCTTCCTAATATACTCGATCCCTTCCCTTCACTGAGCTCTTTTATGGCCTGATTTGCCTTTGTCTTGACTTGCTGATAGTTTTTTATTTATTTATTACTTTGATGCAGTATTGAAATGCACTTCATTAACATTGCATTTATCATTCATGTCGTATACAATCTACAGGTTAAGTATGATTTGGTTTTTTCCCGGCGAATTATATGGAGGAGGTCTTCTCGGGTCTTCCACCGGGATAAGTTTTTTTCTGCCGACGTTTCGGAGTTCGACTCGTACTCCATTCTCAAGGCAAATGAATTCTCGTACTCCATTCTCAAGGCAAATTAATTTGCCTTGAGAATGGAGTATTGGATGGAGAGAAGAAAGAAAAAATTTCGATTAAAAAGCAATTTTAAATGCATGCCGTGGAAATTCGTGATCATCTTTTATCATTATCACAAAATATGCTTAGTGATCTTTATCGTTAAGTATTTCCATTGTCGAGGTCATTGGTAAAACTCTTGAACAAATCATTCTCAATAGGTCAATCAAACAATGTTTACCAAAATGTAGGTCAGTGGAAGGAATTATTGTAGAAATGTACAAAGCGTTTTTCACTTTTCTTCTTCAATCGTTTCATTCCACAATTTTCCACCTGATACTTCAAAATTAATAATCTTCAGTCAATTTCTCTTTTGTCTTGGAGCGTGAGAGTCTTTCGTTCGGCTTCAATAATTATTTATAACTACGCTAGCATACCACTCTGTACTTGCATGGTCAATTATATATGTTTTTGTTTTTATAAATAATGCAGTTAGCAATATAGTTGTCTAGCACATATTCGTCCAGTATACAGTTGTCCATTTATATAAAAGGTGCGACAGTACAATTGCCCATCTCTATCAACAACACGAACGCGCTCTATCAGAGGACCATTATTTTCTTTGGCTGCATTATAAACCTTTATTTTTGAAGTAAACTGTTTCACAAAACAAAAACTTTTTATTATTTGTTCGCAAAAAATGCTAGAAATGGTGGGCTAGTAACCATGTGGTTCCGATGATTTGTTGACATTATTTGTTCGCAGAAAATGCTAGAAATGGTGGGTTGGTGACCATGTGGATTCGATTATTTGTTGACATGGATGGGAACTGGTTGGAGAGACGGGTGAGATAAGAACTTGGGTTGGAGTGGAGTAGTGATGACGGATTGTCACCGTGCTCGATGGATGATTTAAGCTCGAGAAAAAAATATTTTTACCGAGTAGGTCGAGTACGGTTATTTGATTTTCATCAAAGAGACATCGGATCTTGTAATTTGATACTTAACCTGTAAAATGATTACACGTACTGCACAATAAATTACTCGAGTGCCACATCAGAATATTGGGAGAGTAGATATTAGCGTTGTTTAATGGATATAACTGTAGAAGATGAACGTAAAATTTCAGATGTCTCGTCGGAGAAACACTTTTGAAACATTCGTGGCAGTGTATGGAGATACAAGGTTTTACAAAGCGAACAGTTGGATGTATTTACGACAAAAAATTATAGAGATTTTTTTTCGTCCTCTTTAATCCTCATTTGCGGTAAACTTAAGTTTTTTCTACCCAAGCAGAAAGATATATTAAAGAAAATTACGCGTTTTGTAAAAAAAATAGATGTTGCAATTTGGCTCGGGGACAATAAAGATACGGTGTAAGCCCTTAAGGTGAATATTAATCACAGTACATTCATTTTAAGATAAAAGAATTTACATAATCTGTCTTACATCAGTAACATGCTTTAAAGGTAGATCATGTTTTCAAAATGTCTTCTGAATAATGAAAAAGAAAAATTGGTTTGATTCCAACAATTTTGTTTAAGGTACTACTAGTTTCGACGCAACGGCGTCATCTTCAGGTACCTGTGATCCTTCTACCTTTGTACCTTGTGAAATGAAACCTGTACCTGTACTTGGAGAATCAAACAAAATTTTTTTTCATTATTCATAATTTAATTCCACAAAGTTGAGCCTGAAAGCATAGAAACTTCTTCTCTTGACTAGTTGAAGCAGGTTTATGCTTATGTATCTGTAGTTGTACTTGCCACTTACCATTGAGAAGTATCGTAGGGTGTTTTGTATATGTATATTTATTACTTGACAATTCCAGGTAAAACAAGCTTCATGGGTAATATCATTTCCATAAAAATATATATCTTACACAAAAACGACAAAATTAAGCGATATATTGTCAAAAAGATGGTAGTGAGAATTTGATCTCCTCCTACTCGGACAATGGCAACAAACAGAGACATAATCGATGCGGATACACCCATGACTGGATCGGGAAAAGGATCGGCAGGTTAATGGATCATCTTACCAACACCACGAAGAAATAGATTTATCTCTCTCTAAAAACAAGAAATTGGATTTGTAGGAGGTACCCGGTGCCCGATTTTGAATCCCCTTTCCGTTTTTAACGTTACACTCATTCTCTTTCTTCCTTTCTCTCTTCCTATCTGTCTCCTTGCTCTGACGTCCCTGCGAAAACGCTCGATTCGCACACAGAAGTTTCCCTTGCTTACTCTACAATTTGTAGCTTCTCGACAGCATCCGGTAGAAACGCGCAGTTCCTGATTAATAATTACTGTGGCTTGTGCGTTACTATTATTTAGAGTACTATTGAGGGAAAATCATTGCAGACGCATTTAAGGAATAATGCACGAAGGCGTCCGTGGCGAGTAGGAAGTGCAGTATTCATTCTCAGGGTTAGTGTTGGTGACTGAGAGTAGTTTTGCTAGCGTTTTAGGTGGTGCTTTCAGGTACGGTAACGATTCCAAAGTTGAAGTTGATTTGACATGGTGAAAGGTCGACATTGTAACAAATCGAACTTGTATCTCTCACAGTTGTTTTCGGTCGACGCTTTCTTGAAATTTGTATTGTAAACTATGGAAGATAAAAAGTTTGATTTTTTACAATAGGGTAACGAAGTCAAATTACGGTTATATTTTTTATGTACAAGTAAGAAACGTGTTTAGATCTCTGCATGTTCAAAGGAAAATCAAGCAGGAAAGGGATTTTTAGTTTGCTTCTTCCTTGCATCACGTATTTTGTTCGTATCTACCAGGGGATGAAGTACAAGAAAACAAGGACTTTGAGATGAGGAAAGACGAGCTTCTTTCCACATTTACTTTTCTTCTTTGGTGCCGAAACGCAGATAAACTCCCTTACTCGTGTCTTTTTAAAGTAGAATAAAATTTCTTGGCCGTTATTTGGACATGAAGGCGCCGGCTGAAACGCTTTCAAGGAATATTGATGGACGTACGTGGTGTAGGGAGGTAGATGTTCTTCTCAGCCGGAGGAAGATTAAATGCTTATCTCTCTCTTTCAAATAATCTGTTGACCATTGTTGAAGGTGAAGAGTTGCTGTCTACTCTCTTTTTGCTTGCCTTGCTCCTCCGGAAAACGCCCTCTTTAAATCCAGCTAGCCCCAAATCCATCCTTCCTTTTTTCTCTGTATGCATCTAATTTTAGTTTGGCCGACGCTTCATTTCGACCGAAATCCGCTCAGAGTGTTTTGGGCCTCGGGACTAACAGATTCGTTAAACAGTGAAGGGAGACATGACGTGCTCTGATGGTGGCAGATTAAAAATAGAGTAATGCAACAGTATCGAACTTAAAAATTACTTTCTCCTTGCATTGCGATGGGTGTCCCAGCCGCTGATTCGGTGGATTTCAATTTTATTGAGAGGAGAATGGTGTGTCTTCAAGATTTGAAATTAAGTAAAACTTAATTACTGACAGCTATACCCAATCACAATAGTGAGTTCTGACTTGCATCCAAGTTTGTTTGACCTTTGTCAGTAAACGAATTGCAATCAACATCTATATAATGCTTGAAATGGAAACAATGAAAATAATTTCGGTCAATTTGGCATGCATTCAAAACCATATCACACTTCTAAAGAATTAAATACTTAAGTGGCCCCAGTATCCCGGGCGATTTTCTTTAAAAAATGTTGTTTTTCGTTTTCTATAATAGTGTTCTTCAAATTTTCTCACATTTTCATGTAGGAATCAGGCCAAGCACATATAAGTGAAGTAGCGCATTAGCCAATGCCAACTTGCTAATCACCTCAAATTTTCCGATATTTCCAAGGTTTCTTAGAGCTTTGTATGAAAATCACATTTCTCATTTTTCTGTCACCATCAGTTTTGAAAACATATTACTTATACATTCTCCTCCGTTCAACTTACTTCTGGGAAGCGGTGATAATATTAAAATAGTCAGTAGCTGTTACGTTATGGGTCATCGCTGCATATACCACTGCTCTATCTTAATGGCTCAGGAATATGTCTAATTGGTTTATTTCCCCCGCCAATTAAAGCATTACACGGACTTCCTTTCATACCTAAATTACTTTTGGAGTAGACAAACGAGAAAACGAGACAAGTAGAGAAGGCTCTTGAGGCCAATATCATGATTTCATGGAAAACTCTCATCAAAGGTCCTGTGAAACATCCTTGGCATACTAAGGCAGTTGAGACAAGTCGCTTCCGGTACGCTTCCTTTAAACGAATGATCCGTCCAGAATATCTCCGACTACTGAGCCTACTGCCTTCCCAATCTGCTAAAGACAGCCAGACAGATGATCTAAATGGGACCCACGAATGTCGAACATGAAAGGAAAAAGATAGAATGAAAATATAATTTGCCAGAAGTTTTTGAATTCTGCGCCAAAGTGAATCAGTTGAGAGGCATGGCACCCTATAATTTATTTCATCCCATTGGTTATCTTAATCATTGCGTGTTGCAAAGGTTAATGTGATGGGTTTGGAGACACTCCATCGTTTAAAATTGAATGAAAAAGATATGTTGGTGCGCAGGCTTAAATATGCATGATTATCTCAGAATTGCTATTTATATTGTTTTCGCATATAAATTAATGAAAGGGCTCCCTAATCTGATACTACGCTTTTTTACCACGTTTTCCTTCGTTATTTATAGATTCGAATATTGCCATGTTTTCCAGTGCTGAAAATTGGAGATAATTGAGGAATGAACTCGGGTGTTTCATTTTCTAATGAATTATATTATTATGTCTCACTGATTTACTCAGTAAATTTATTTTTTTAAATCTGCGTCAAAATGGGTCATTTTCGCTGGGTGACGCCGAGTACGTTTTCTATCAGCGGGATGTATGAACCGGAAACATTTTTGGATTAATTGCTTGATATGGCCATCATGAAAACCTAATGGAGGATCACATTCTTTTGAATAAGCAACAAAAACGCCTGGTGAGACGCCACGGATAATAAACTGATCTACATTGAAATGAAAGCCACCACACTCTTTAAGCGACGGAAATGCGCCATGCAATGTCCGATGCAATCCATTTCCCCGTGTGGTGATGTACTCTCTTAAGCCACACGCTCGCACTGCAATCTCGGCGCTTTCGTGTTTCATACGAGCGCCTTCCGCCACGAATTTGGGTACACGCCAGGAGCTTTCGCGACGTTTTCGCAATTGCATGTTTTCCAGCAGTGTCGTCAAGACATCTAGATTGCACGGTTAAAGGCATTGCTGACGATCATGAACCGTGTCCTCAGCTGAGCCATCTTCGCAATGGGCGTAGAGTGTTATGATGTTTCATATATTGAAACGGTGAAAGATTTAACCAAAATGCCATGCAAAATGACGTACATTTTATGTGGAAATGAAATTAGAAATAAGAAGTATTTTAAAGTTAAAAGAGCATATGATTTTTGGTCTAACCTCTTCGCTCTGGAGAAATTAAAATAGAATGTTGCTCTTCTGCGCCCCAGAATTCTCACCAGGCCAATGAAACGACACAGGTAGTGAGAAAAAGCTTGAATGAAATTGCCCCACATATCTCAAGTTTATCACGTAATGAAAATAAAAAGAAAAAACAGCCTAAAGAACGGCTAGCTACGCTCTGAATTGCGCAAAAGATTGGATAAATATATCATTTACTGCTATGAGTTTCAGATTTGGAGACTTATGATGAAAACATAACAGCGGAATGATTGAAAAGAGCTGGTCTAGGTTGGGGAAGATAAGATACTACTGGAAAAATTTGCAGTCATAATGAGGGGAGGGAATAGGCTATTGAAGGTGACCAAATACTTCTTGTTGGTGATAAAAGTTAAGTAGCAATAAAAGAGAATTATATTTGGCGCTTTAAACTAATCATTGCACTTACGTTTGCATCAGAAAGCATTCCAAGAAATATAAATATAGCCCATTACAAAAAATGGATAAGAACGTTTGAATCAGCTCCATTGGCAGCAACTTTAATTTAATATTTAAAATGAAATTGCGAAGTAGAAACACCTCAAGGCATTATATTCGAAGTGATCTTCTTGTAACCTTAAGTTTCTTTCGCATTTCCGCGCAAATCACCGCATTTCCTGATCTGCAATACCTGGGTGAAATGTTATAGAAAATACTGTTGAAGGGAATTATAAGCAGCAAAACCATTGCATTGTTAGATCATGAAACCTTAGTCCGTGTGGTATTTGAATATTCCAATCTCTCTGACCTCAGTAGCCGTGAGAGAAATACATTTTTTTTATCTGTGTGGGAGGGGTAGGAATGGGGTCCCTAGGGTTGTGGGTCCGAGACTTTTTCAATCAGAAACAGGGAAGTGATATTACTCGCAATCATTGACCTCGCAGTCGAGTATTCCGCTCGTAGTCGGCCGAGTAAGGTCGAAGAAGAAGTGAAATGGTTTTAAAATCTTGGATAGCTGGCGCGAAACTGTGTCGCTAAATAGCTGGTGATCAACGACTTAAAATCTTCGCGAAAAAATGTATGCTACTCAAAGTTTCTGCGTGAAACAAAAACTTCACGACGCATTTCCGCCTTATCCGTTTACTTCGCTCTATCCCGTACAACGACCTCCCTCTCGGCGGCGCCATCTGTCTTCCACGAGTGAAGGTCTCGTCTTCCCTTTCTAGGTCCGAAATGTTTTCTTTGCTCGCTCCGTTTTCAATTGTTCCAAATAATCACGGAAACGGAGGGAAGACGTCGCCGTATTTTTAGCTCCGTCTGAATTCCGCAGGAGTGCTTATGCAGTCACTTTTCCCGGGTCTTGACCGCGAGGAATCCCAGAACTTGTTGGAAAAAAGAAGGAGTCTACCCTTTTGGCTTTCCCTCCCATCATCTCCCTCCCGATTCGAAAAATCCAAAATGCGAGGAATGGAAAGATGAAGCTCTCGTGGGCGAAATTCGGTTACATTAACTCCTGGAAGAGAACGGGACAGCAACTCAGGGGAGACACTATTCTTCAACGCTTCTTTTTCTCTATGGGTGCATCTTACATTTCATTCATATGAAATTGTAGAACCGTATTTTTACCTCCCAGTTCATTGCCTTTTTTTCGCTGCACATGTAGTTTCTGAAGCATGACATCATATAGGAGCTTGAAGCGGCAGAGGACTAGTGATTTCTCTCGCATACACAAAACTAAATAACTCGAAAACTTCACAGTTATCTTACCAAAAGGAGAACCTATAAAAATGAATGAAAATTGACTAAGGTGGCTGGAGCGATTATTAATTTAATATCCGTGAAGCTTGTAATACGTGTTTTCAATTATGATATTGTATAAGAGGTTGAAGCGGCAGATGAGTGATTTTCCTCGATTACACAAAACCGAAATATTCGGAAAATTCGAAGTTATCTCGTACCAAAGCGCAAAGCGCGCTCATAAGGCTTAAATATATGACCTATGAGTGAAGTCATATTTATAGATGTGAAAAAATTTCCGATTTGATTTTTTAGCAATACAATGCTCTTTTTTCACTTAGTTTGAAGGTACAAGAGATTTATATCTTAATAATTCCATATCACATATACCCATTATCTTTAAAGCATGTAATAATACATTATTATTTTCATAAATTTTTGATAAGAAATATCTGTCACGCCGAATCAGTACTCAAAAATTGTTCCATCTAAAATTCAAATACCGCGCCGATAACTTGTGTCTGAGATGTTATTATATAGGAAAAAATTAAAATTATATTATTGAGGAAAAAAATTAAAATGCAATCATTTCATCACATCACATCAAATCAAAATCATTTCTATTACAAACTACATGGTAGGCTTTAATGTGCTAACAGATGCAGTTAAATAAAATACGGCCCTAACATCTTTTTCAACTTCAAAAAAATTACAATCTGCCCTATAAGACTCACAATTACCGCTCCATCCACCTCAAAGTCCTTATAGCTGTTACTTAAGCCGGAAGCTCAAGTGCCGAGGCTCACGTTTGGTTAAAGTGGGTACAATTACCTCAAATTTCAAAGGTATATGTAAAACTTATGAGTGAAACAAATCAACCCCCCATTTACAAATATATTTTGACCGAAAATCATCGATCGTGAACAATTATTAATAGAGGCTGAAATTTTTAAAGTTACTGAGTGTTGAAAACATTTAACTTAGGTACATATATTTGAAATCAATGTGGCATGCAGTGAGCTAAGGGCAATAAATAAGAGAAATCAAGGAAGAGGTAATGGATTATAGGCATGTATATATGGGACTGGTGACAGAAAAGTTCTATGAAGCTTTTTTACTTCGCAGAGAACCGCAATGTCAGCCACCAAAGCGAGATGAATGGGTCGTTTTATTGGCAGTATTGTGTACTCAGTTCTTTTATAAACCTATTTTAATAATGTGCATGCTGATTTTGCATTATTTATTTTCTGTCCAAGTTCTTATGTCTCTACTTCATGTGATTTAGTGCAAGTACTGGTAGTTAGATAACCCTTAGTGGTATGAAATAAAATGCGTTTTACTTGGATTTTCCCAAGCCACATACTCGTGAAATGGCCTTCATGCTACTATAAAGGTGAAGCCAAATTACAATTATGTGCGGCGCTGTGTGCAAGACTAAAGTAGTAGTTTTTGATATGGAGAATGGGGAGAATAACTGTATGATGAGGGCGAATGGTGAAGTAATTGAACATGTGGATAATTTTGTGTACTTAGGTAGGATGTTTACGAAAAATGGACAGATAGATGAGGAGATAAATGGACGTGCGAATGCTGGAAGGAAAGTGGTAGGTAGCATGTGGAGCATATCAAGGAATGAGTGCCTGTCTAAGGAAGAGAAAATCGCCGTACACAAAAGTGTACTACTCCCCACTTTGTTGTATGGTAGTGAAACATGGTTATGCCAGAATAGACATAAGAGCTGACTAAGCGCCGTGAGTATGAGTTATCTGAGGAGTATTTGCGGCAAAAGTAGGATGGATAGGGTCAGAAATGAGTGTGTAATAAATGAATGTGGGTTAGATGCTCCAGTAATGAACATATATGGAAGGAGTGCGCTTCGTTGGTTTGGCCATGTTGAGAGAATGGATGAGAGTCGAATAACGAAACAGACATACAGGACATAGGTATTTCGGGAAACTAGCGTATTTAACAAAATATAGCGAATGAGCCTGATTACACGTTCGCCGTATCAATGCGGGCCAACGTCTGCAGTGGCGATATCGCAAGTAGAGGTGTATATATACATGAACAGGCATCAAATAGTCCTTCACAGTTAGACGTCCAAGGTGGTCGAGCACTTCAGTAAACGATTGGATAGGTATCCTTACACTCGTTATTACACATGGAACTCCATTAACTTAAAGAGCTCCTTCCAACACGCGCATTGTCGAAATTTCTGATATGCCCACTTAAGTCTCACCCGTTCTGCCTCGGGTTTGAGATTTAAAATCCTTACTTTGGATTTAAGTCATGCTTTTATAGCAAAAGGTAAAATGTAGTACTGATTGGAGGAAAATTGGACGCCCTTTCCGATCAGATTCATTCTCGAGCATATATTTTGTATGATCTATTTTGTGATTATGAGCCGACATCCGAAATTTTACTTGAAATTGGCACGCAGACTTTCTTTCCTTTATTTATAATGGAACTGCCCCTGAAAAATGTTAAAATTTGAGTGATTGTTTTGAATTTAATGCACAGAAAAAAGGATAGTTTTCGTCTAGGGCGAATATGAGATTGCTTTAGCTTCGGCGAAAACGTTTTGCTATTCGCGAAATGGCCGGTGAGGACATGTTCGCATGGAATGGCTCCCAGCCGATGGCACACATCCGTGCCTCACGCGTAGGTACATGGCGCCAACTGAAGGTGATGCAAGCCTTATGAGTACGTCGTTGATTGCTTTCAGCGAAAATAACGTCGGTTTATTTAGGATACTGTTTCATCTATAAGAAAGTTTTAGATTGTCTCCGAGTTTGGAAACTGTGGCGTGTCAACCGTCTACGAAAAATTTACAGTGAGGAGAATTTGGATATCCACAGCAAACGTTTCGCTTGGCGTATTGAGAAATGATATTTTTTTGCATTACCAACGTCAGATGAGTCATTTAATTTAATTAAGAATTTATGATGTGTCAAATGACCTCCCTGCAAACGTTACGTTTCTGTTTCTGCGCTGGTGTTATCCAATTTGAGGTCCAAATGTTAGAACGCATCCTCCCCGAAGAGGCGGAAAATGGGATAGGGGTCAAAAACCGCTTTCAGTGAATTACTCCCCCACCCCCTTAACACACCAGCGGTGGCTCCCATCGGACGTCTGCTAACAAGGCCCCGCGACAGTTAACTCACATATATTCCGCGGTTGGGGAAGGTGGCGAGTATTTAGGTGTCTGATGGGGTTAAAGGAGGCGTGCCACTGGACGACAGGTTTTTGGAACGTAGCGAGAGAGAATTCCGTGAGAGAAATGCAGCCGGCATTCATTTAACGCTCCGGACTCCACCACGGGTGAATTCCAGTCGCCTCGTTGCTCTCCCCCCCCCCGAAACTCATAACTGAGAACCCCTTCGACCTAGATTTCAGACCTATAATATTCTCAGTGCGTCTGTCTCCTCTCAGAACATCTGTTTGTGTGATTTAAAAATTTTTAACGATAGGAATCTTATAATTCGGCGTTTTGGTGGGCGTTTTGCTTGTTGCCAAGGGCGAGGAGACGAAAGTTTTATATCAATCGTTGATCTAAAACTCGTAAAGTATGTTAAATAATTGTTAGCGTCGTAAGCCTTTCTTTAAGCCCGTCGTAAGTCTTAAGGAATGTTGAAAACTCATTATATCTGAAGATATAGATAAAGTACAGAAATGACGAACAGGTATAGCAAAGTTAGCTCATCATGTGTCAACTATGGAGGCAAAACATAATCAATTACTTTAAGTAGCAAGAGAAGCTGAGCAAATTTTGGATCCACATACGACGTATTCATGGCATGACTGGCATGGAAAATGGTGTTGGGAGAATAAGGTTGAGCATGGAAAAAGATAAGATATTTTAACTCTTTGAGTGATATGGACGTAATGATGCGTCCTCCTATATTTTCTGAGAATGACAATGAGCGTAGTAGGACGTTCATGGAATGCCATTATTGAACGGCAGCTGGACGTAATGGTATGGCTGCAGCCCTTCTGGTATACATACATATGATCACAAAGTACCAAAAATATTTTATTGCAACTAAAAGTTCACAAACCTAGATTTGAGAGATCTTCCACAATAGGTTTTCTGAGAAGACCTTCAATTTAAAGCCCAGCGCGCAATGTGTTGACAGGAGCTTACCGTGAGGTCCAAAAGGTAACAACGAATTAGATAAGTAGACCACGTGGAACGTGTGGATAAACAACAAATGTCAAAGGAGATACTTAAGGCATATTTATACAGAAATAGAAACCGCAAGATGGAGGAGAATGGGTGGTGTGATGGAAGACCTAAGCTGAGTGAGCTTGAGGCAATACACGGTGTCCATTTAGAAAGACGGCAAACGACAGGAAACGCTGGCGAAAGTTAGTGTCACAGGCCAAAGCTTCGTAGGAAAATAGACAAACTACGCTTCATACAAAGTAGCCCAAATTTTTTCGATAAAAATCGTTAACTTGGAACAACTGTGGGCAGGTATACACGTGGTTCAATTGTCATGCGTGTTTCAGTGAAAAGCTGACCTTTTCCTGATCAGCAGAATCTAGTAGGAACTTCAATGTTGTTTAAGGGAGAAAAAAGCAGCCTAAACATTAATGTCAAGTATATCAAGTCCGGTTGGGACCAGTGGTAGTGTGTACTACTCCGGTCCGGGTTGCAGGATCGAGAAAAAAATTTTTCCTAGCTAGCCAACCAACTTTTGCACGCCACCCGAATTTGACCCCAATACTGAGAGGCAGCAGTCTCAGCAGAAGGCATTCATAGGACAGATCAAGAAGATCGGACCGGTATCAACAGTCACAGCTTCGGACGAGAGTAAAAGTTCACGGATTTGGCCGGGGTACTGCCATATGGATAGCAACGGGGAAACCACCACAGTAGTCTTCCTAGAAGATGCAGCCCTGCATTATAGCTACATACGATGTTTGAAGGAACTAGAATTTGATAGGAAGGGTGGAGGGCTGCAGTCCATAAATCTTGGGATTGATCAACCAAATATGATGTCATTACAAGTCGGAAATAATGTGAGTTAACTGGATGCGTCAGGTACCTTTGAAATGAAGAGAAATTGAGGCATATTAAAACTATATCACACATGAAGGTTAGATCGGGACTCTCCGCAAGGGGCAACTTGTAAAAAAATGTATTTTCTTTAAAAATCATGAAATAATTATAAATTTTGGACGGTACTCACGAAGTAATCTTCCTTCATTTTTTTGCGCATTTGAGCATGGAACTAATCATTTTTTGATCCAAGTTATCTAGAAAAAATATCAATTCTGCCACAGGGCTAAGTCAGCTGCATACTAAACCAATATGGTCATTCACAACATCTCCTTGCGGTAGGGGAAAATCCCATCTTCTCTGAGCTCGGAAGATGAAGAAGAGGAAAGGAATTGGGAGGAAACAAAGACTAGAAAATACGCTGATGTGGAGCAAAGTCTCTACGGTAGTCAGGGTGAACATGCCAATGAACTCAATATCACCAATCATCGAGAGGCGACGATAAAAACTCCGCTTTCGTCTCTAAAATATTTCTAGATCCGTAAGAAAATTTTGGTGGTTGGAGATGCTCGAGGAAATATGGAATTGTACTACTTCTACAAACTACCCTGCAAGCCGCCGCATGGGCATTTGGCAGGGGGTGTTAGGTCACTAGCCGTGTAAAGATGTAAGCTTTTGGGAGGTGAAATGGTGACGTGTGTTATGGGAGTGTATTTAGTGGAGCTCAGTTTTTATTGTGATCACTTATTGTGCGCAGAAAGACGAGTTCTTGTACCTATATGCTCGGCAATGTATGTCTCTCTAATGTAATCACTTGTGTCAGACCTAGAGATGTAGTGAGGCGTCATGATAATATTCTCTGTGTTGCTCTGACACTCACCAGTTCTGAATTTCTCAAGCAACTTAAGCCTAGCGTGTAGCCTCCGAGTCTCTAGAGGCTCTCAACTTAATTCCTCTAAAAGTTGTGAGACACTATATGTTTGCTCGTAGTATGTTTTAACAAAATGTTCTGATTTTATTTGTATTTTATTAAGTTTTTTGGTTAAGTCTTTATTTCCAGGTTCCCAAATGCTCGCGGCGTATTCGAGGTGTGGTCTAACCAGAGCAAAGTAGCATCTCTCTTTTACTTTTTCATCCGAGGACCTTCCTATAATACGCTTAACAAAACCTAGTTTCTTCAATGCTTTGGTGCATATGTTGCTGTTGCTGAAAGATGATAAAAAATGACAAGATGAGCATTAGATATGTCTCTTGGCTTTTTAGGCCAGCACGTGTTTCGCTCGCCCACTACACTCACTCGGATTTCACCGCCGGGGAGGATATGTTGCTCTGAGCTCATGGAGACAGAGGTCGAAGGAATCAGGCCGCGCTGCGCTAGTTGGGAGTTCTTCTAAAAGCGTTGATGGAAAGAACTGAGACCATTCGTTAACCGTGGGGCTTGGAATGTTTCCCATTCAAGTTCGTGCGCGATAGGAGAGTCCCCCCCCCTCCCTCCGTGTCGAGATCTCGTATCACCACTCCCGACTGGCATAGAAGTCGTGTGTGGTCCGGATGAAAAAAAAAACTGTCGCAGAAAAATCACGTCGCGTTGCTTAGCACTGAAAGAGGGTCACATTTTTTTTTCTTTTCCCCTGCGTTGACATTTGCCTATCAGAGTCGACTCATTTACATCTGCTCAAGTAATCAATTTTTTAATTTGCTTTGCGTTCCAATTTTCGTGAATTTATCGAAAGATATCGCCAATTGTTCCCTGCAGTTTTCAAATTATCATCGATATTGGTGGTTTGAAAGTTTTTGATACCGTTTCTTGCGTCATTTCTTTGGTATTTTTTTTATCGAGACAAAGATCTTGGAATAAATCCTTAGTTTCAGAGGTAAAAGTGATCTCGCTGAAAAAAAGATGTGCGAGGAAATGTTTTGATGAAAATGTTCTCGTCAGAAGATGCAATGTAGAGAGAGCAGAGAAATTAATGCTTTTGGAGTTCTTATTACTAGAAGGCACGTTAATCATTATTTTTTTTAGGAATAATATGTTCCGAAGTACAACTAATCCTGAGAATTTGGAGAGACTTCTCTTATTATTATATTTAGCCTTAATTGCTGGAAAACGAATAAAATGCCATTTTTCATAGTTTTTTTCCGTTGAACCTTAAGTTAATCAAAACTAAGTATTTAAAAAAAGAAATTTTTACGTTTAAAATGTATTTAATGGAGGGATATAATAATGTTTAGTAGGTTTAATATGACCATGATACTTTCCTTGTTTCGTATAAAACTTGGCAACTTTATGAATTATTTTCTCTCAAACTCCTCAACTTCACAAGTTCAATCTGTATTTTCATGATCAAATATCTACTTTTCGTTTTATCAGTAGAGTTTTATTTCATAATCCCCTTTATATTGTTTCCAATCATAATGCTTACATTGCATTGGCCTACTGAGTGATTTATTTGACGTTGCTTATGGGATGAGTAGCAAAGTGTAAAATTTAGTAGATGTGGCAAAATGTGATGCCCTGTTTTCCTTCGTGTTCTTATCAAATACATGTACAGAGCCGTTAATTTCGAAGTTAAAGACACAAGTTTCTAAAAATCCTTGGTAAAAACGATATAAACTTCAATAATAAGCTCCAGAAATTCCATCAAGATTTGATAAAAGCTTTGCCTGAAGTTCTTGAAAAAGATGAGGTTTTCAAGGATTTGAAAGTTTTCAGTAAAGGCAGCAGATCCAAGGTGAAATAATTTTCAAAATTTAATTGACTGATTTGAGCATAATAAAAACTTTTTGAATGGTGAAAAGAGTTTTAGTCTCATCTAATTTTATTCAAAATTTGGGGATGATTAATATTTTGTAGAAGAGCATGATACGTAAGCATTTGCACTGCCTGGCGTAAGGAAAATATAATGGCGTGTGAACATCTGTGCTTTTCGAAATAATTTCCTGTGAGCAAAAGGGATGTGATAAGCAAGAATTCTGTGGGGTTAGTGGCACAGTTTTTTTTTAAGGGTTTCAAAGTCCTTGCCGCGAGGATTGCGTTTTATTACTTGGGACATAACCGGGAGAGCTCATCCGATATTGAGGTTAGTTTGGAAAAACTTTCTTGTGCAAACGATAATGGCAAAAGTTTTTTCGAGCCAGCGACAGATACATGGAACGCCGGAACGATGGCTTAATTTTTGGAAGACTGGATGGCTGCTATTTCCATAAAGTATGGACTTCATTTTAGTTTTGACTTAAAAGTGATGACATCGTAGTCATTAATTTTCCTTCCCTTCTCTTTTAGACCAAAACTCTCCTCTGTACTATTTAGTGTAAACAAAATGAATTCACTTTAACAGAGAAACTTACCATTTTTAAAAAAGAATGCCTCCTAATTATTAATATTTCTGCATGAACCTGTTTAGTAGGAGTAAAGTGTTTTTTTGCCTTCCTTGCCATCTCAATTTTACGCAACTGTGATGACCCCAGCTTGAGTAAGTTTAAAATAGTTTCACACCCCTTAAGCCGTTGCCAAGAAACTTTCACTATTTGTCGTCAAGTTCCAAAATCCTCCGGCTGCTGAACAGTGCCAACAGTATACTTTTCAATTTTAACTATATTGCCAAAATCTTCTTCGTGATTAGTTTATTTTTGAAAATTACTAAATATCAAACTCTCTAGTTTTCAACTACGTTTAACGGTAGTATCATGATAATGTCATGTTGATTGAGAATATACAATGTTTTAAGAAAAATCGTTGCTGCAATACGTCCTCGGAATACGTTTATTTCTCCATGCGTGATAAATTTGCATTACTTATTTTGGCTCTGATTTGGAAATATTATTTCAATAATTCTTCAAGAGAAATATGATAGTGCTCCACGTTATTCTTTTGGTTGTCACACGGAAACAAAAAAATAAACATTATTATTAAAGGCGCGTGTTTTAACCAGTTGTAGCAAGAGTGCAGTCATGGTTGATGATATCGTAGCACATAGCAATTGTATTTCTAATGGAGTACTTTTGTTCACTCGGAATGCGACTGAAAAATTCTAACACTGAAATTGTTTACACACCGGGTCAGTCGTGCTTCAACCGACAGATTCGATTGCTCACTATCGATATTTACAGTCTGTGTTGGTAAAAAAAGCGATCTGAGTCAGACCGCTTGGAATTTTCAGATCGGTCCGAGTTCAGATCGATCTGAGATTGCTCACTATCGATATTTACAGTCTGTGTTGGTAAACCAAGGGATCTCAATCGGACCGCTTGGAATTTTCAGATCGATCCGAGTTCAGATCGATCTGAGATTGATTGGAAAACGTAGTGTATGACTTTACCTATTCCGAAAGAAATTGGTGTGTTGGGTATGACTGCAAATTTTCAAACGTATTACCCAAATACTATCGATATTTTAGTCCGTGTTGGTTAACCAGGCAATCTGAGTCGGACCGTTTGGAATATTCAGATCGGTACGAGTTCAGATCGATCTGAGATCGATTGGTAAACGCGGTGTTTGACTTTACCCACTCTGAAAGAAATTGGTATGTTGGTATGACCGCAAATTTTCAAACATATTATTCATAAAATGATGTGTTTTAAGATTAAAAAAGGTAGGGGGTTAGATGGATCATCGGGGTGGATCGTTCTGATTGATCGTGGATCGAGACAAAGAAATTACGGGGAGGGAGTGCCCGTGGGAAGAGGGACGAAAATTCGAACTGCGCCGAACGCCAGGAATATATATCTTCCTCCTTTATTTTTCGACGTCGTCCCCGAGGGAATGGGAAACGAGGAGTCCCCGAGTACGGCGGCATGATGAATACGGGGCATGACGGGAGATAACCCCCCTGCCGATGGAAACGGAGAGGATGTGAAAGTTGAAATGCTGGGTGTGAAATATTGAAAGTGAGAGCGCTACGTGTGTGACGGAGTGTGAATAAATGAGACTGTTTGTAGGCACTCCTAGAATAAGCGAGTGGAAAAATTGGGCCTGCCTATTTGTTCTTTCTCTATGAATCTGATTGATTTTCTTTTGCAAAAAAAATAGAATCAAAGAAGCTATGAATATACTCTGTGGAACTTTTAGGGAAATACTGACAGAATTCTTACTTAAGTACACTTGGTGGGGTTACTTAAGACACTTTTTTTATACTTGAAGGAAAATAATGATAGAATTGTCATTTACTACACTTGGTGGGGTTGTTTTACTAATATCGTTAAAAATTTAACTAGAACAATATGTATTTCAATCATATGTCTTTGTTATAGTTAAAATCAAGAGCAAGGGTTCTTATGTCATTTAAGTATTCAAGGGTGGAAATCATAGATATTTCGGGATATCATCATATACTGAATGGAAACATATTCAATATCTATGGCCGAGTCTCTGGATTAACTCTGTTTTAAGGAAAATACGGACTGTTCCAGAACATCGAACCTGTATGAAACGAAAGTATCGTTCAATGTACTTCTAATAAAACAAATATTTGTGTAATGAATGCTCTAAACCAAGTGAAAGATTGTCCACTCAAAGTTATTGGGTATTTTTAGACTCTAAGGCTCATAAAAATGACGTAAATCCATGGAATATTTACATACATGCATACCAATCACGTCGTTCCCTTCCGGGGTAGGTACAGTCGCTAAGTTCACTTATAAATACACATTTTTTCTCCTAACTCTGCTTCAATAATTTCCTCCATACTGACCTATCCTTGCAAACCTCTTTTGCCTCATTTACCCCCATATACTGCATCATACACGCCCTCCTGTTTTTAAGACCTCAATTATTCCTCCTCCGAAGAATTTCCTTGGCCAAATTCAACCACAACTTTATCGCACTACATCTCCCTCTGGCACTATTCATTTCACTCTTATATATTATTTTACTCTTATATATGTTTCGTTATTCGACTCTCATCCATTCTCTCAACATGGCCAAACAAACGAAGAACACTCATTTCATGCATGTCCGTTACTGAAGCATCTAACTCACATTCATTTATTACCCACTCATTTCTGACCCTATTCATCCTACTTTTGCCGCAAACACTCCTCAGAAAACTCATACCCACGGCGTTTAGTCTACTCTTATGTCTATCCTGACATACCTATGTCTCACTACCATACAACAAAGTGGGGAGAAGTACACTTTTGTACACGGTGATTTTCGCTTCCTTAGTTAAGCACTCATTCCTTGATATGGCATATTTAACCAACAACTAATTCTCGAGATGAAATTTACGAAGTGGTCGCAAATGCAGCTATACACCGATTCAATCGTTCTTATCGGTTTGGAAAGCCACCTGGATAGGGTCAACTAGTTACCTTATCTCCAATTGCCAAATTACCATTTTCATGTGCCGGAAGTTAAGAATTATTTACTGTGGGAACTTTTGGCTTTGCCTGTGCGTCCACATTGGATTCATTTAAATATGTGTGATACTTATCTTTCATGAAAATTTGCGTCATTTTTCCAACTTAAGCTTCTTCTATCAGTAGGATGAAGAAAACTCTATGCTTTTTATACTACTCCTTGCAGTTATGTTAATTTTTTTTCAGTTGGTTGGAATATGAAATAATTCGTTTTTAAAAATTGGAATGGAGATTGCTGCGACAAGTTTTTAATACGCGATGGATATGGAATTCTTAAAAACCACTCAAATAAATAACTTCACAAAATACAAACTGATTTCAGTTGGTGGTGGGAGGCATCAAACTGGGAAGTGTTGAACTGAAAATCAAACAAGGATTGACAACATCCGGCTTGTAGTAGGGAACGGGTGACTGATTGCCTGCATCCGAATTATTTATCGAGTTGATTCCCTGGATTTAATCCTTTTGCATTAGGATACCCCCGTAGTAGCGATAATTATAGGAGGCGACCTTATTTGCTGGCGGCGATAATTATAGGAGGCGACCTTAACGCTGAAGTGATTTGCGCCAGTAAGAATAAATTAGTAGTCTCTAATCGGCTAAATTATATAGGGATTGGAAGTGTGTTTGACTTAGCGTCATTCTACCTTTAACACTAGAACGCCAACGAGCGTCACCCCGTAAAATGTCCGCTATTTTTTTTAGTTTCAATTCCTAAGTTTTTTTCTCTCATGACTTCCGATGAATTTCACTGTGATAAAAAGTGTAAAAAGTTTAGCTCAATATGTTCCAAAACGTTGAGGTTAATTACAGATTTACCTAGAACGCCTAAGAGGCATCAATTTGACTCCATCGCACAGATACCTTGAATAATGAATACCTTGAATGCTGAAAATTGATTACTTTGAAAATAATGCTTTGAAATCATGAACCGCACTTACAACTCCTTAGTGCTATAAATTTCTACTCATTGTCATAGAAGGTTATTTTCAATGCATGCTTGATTGATCAATTGATAAACTGATAATGCTTGAATTGATTAATCAACTGATAAAACGACGACCCCACCATGTCTCATTCTGGCACCACCACCTCCTCCCTCTTCCTCCGTCCACCAAATACCGTCGCGGCCCCCTGTCATGAGGTGAAACACAGTCATGATTGGTCGTTCAATCCTAGGATTGGTTGGCTGCAGCCCTCCACCTCTCCCTGTCGAATGATTGCTCCCTTACTCCTTGGTATGTCTTCTTATATACTTTTCTCTTCTTTTGGTCCATAAGCTTATTCCTGGGTCTTCCTCTAGGGACTTTTCCCTTTATTTTACCTTAATTTTTGTTCTCCACAAGCCCATTTTGTCTCAGGGTGTGTCCAATCCATTTAGTTTTTCTTCTCTATGTGGTATTCCATATGCTCCTTTTCTCTTCTTTTCTTCTGTACATTTCATCATTTCTCATTTTGTCCGTCCATTTTATCTTCAGCATTCTCCTCCAGCACCAGGTTTTGAAGTAGTCAGTTCATTTCTGGTCAGCTTTTCCAACGGCCCATGCTTCCGATCCATTAAGTGCCACGCTCCACTCGAATGATTTCACATGTTTCCTGGTTTGTAGTCATATCTTCTTCGAGCACAATAGCTCCCTTTTTCCCATTTTTTTTTGGCCATTTCCAGCTATGACTGCGATATCATCTGCGATGTAGAGCATGTTTATTTCTTCTCCGTTTATCTTCATCCCGCTCAGTCCAACTTCTTGTGCTTTCCTTATGGCTTCCGCTTGCCACTTCCTTTTGCTCTAATTTCTCTCCTCTCATGGTGAATTCTACATTCAGTTTCTCTCTTCTGCATACTAGGATTGGAGTCTATGACTTATTTTTTCATTTTGTATAAAACACAGTGCCATGGCAATAAAACGTGGCTCGGAAATCGGATAGTTGAGACGTAGAGAGTCAGCTTGTCAAGCACAGACTTCTGCTTCTCTTACTCCCCTAAAGTTCAGGCAGTTCATTGCCCACCAATGGAGTAAAATATTTTATATGCCAAAGGTGGGACGAAGGAAATGGCTGATAAACAAGAAAATCGGTGATTTAGCATACTCTAAAGATTTTATTAATATTGCTCGTCTCAGTTGGCTATTCAAAGTACTCGATATCGTAGGAAAGAAACAAAGATGTGCATATAATGCTTCAAGCCGGAACAGATTACGTTTTATATCGGAATAATTAACTTTATTTTAGATATAGCCGAAATGAAGCTTAACGGGAATTCTTGGTATGGGTGACCACGTCCGGGCGTTTTAGTGTTGGATAAAACTTCCAAAAGGGATGTGGTTTTCGTCATTTCATTTGTTGGATAAATTGCAATTTTGAAATCAATCTACCCATGTTTTCTAATTTCCGTGAAAAATCTACCGCCAGTCGAAACTTGGCCCACTTAAAAAAAGGGAGTCTTATTACCAGTCACCAAAGCAACACCATGCTATCGGGCACACTCATTTAGCAATGCAATTGATTGTGAAAATGTAAAAGAAAATCCTAGAGCCAATAGGGAAGAACGTGCGGACTAATGGTTTGTCGACTTAAGAGAAGGTGGGGACGGATAACTTCTGTTACACGGTGTGTGAATACATAGAGATGTATGGAGAGAGCTCTGTCTGTGCCAGAAGCTTAAGTCAGTCCGCCATCTTCATTGACCCTCATTTTCCCATAGCGATTTTGGGCGGACGTACTAACTTTGCAAGTTTACAATGTTTTCTCTCGATTACTTACAAGAAACTAGCATGCATGTACTGCTTTCGTATGCATTCTCCGTAAAAATATTGTGTAATTATTTAAATTAATAATAATCCGCATTCTAGGTGAAAAATATCGTAAAATCGAGTATAACCCATAGCACTAGAGAGCAAATATGTGTTTCAAGAGTTACTTGCCTTAAATTTCAAAGAAATGATTGATTTTATTGATTTACATCCGCTAACTCGTCCATTCTGTTGTGCCATCTATCGGAAAGTAAGGAAAGAGCAGATTTAAACTACCACTGAGTTTACCAATCGAACTCAGATCGATATGAACATTCTAGGCCAGCCGACTCGGATCGATCGATCGGTTTACCAATGCGAAATCGATTGAAATATTGGTTTTAATCGGTTCATATCGATTTGAAATCTCAGACTGGAATAGAAAGCGGGCCGAGTTAGCTCCCTTCTCATATCGATCCCATTGGCCCTTTTCCGTTTACCATACCGAGCTGAACCGGCCAAATCAATCTAAGTTTGATTGGTAAACGTTGTGAATGTGTTTGTTATTTCGGTTGTCAGGCTTCAGTTTGATGACGTGGTGCCATCACCATATACCTCAATTGTGAAAACTCACAAAGTAAACTATTAAACGACCAAGCGTGGAGTCTAGAAATGCTCGTATATATTTGCTTATTCAGTTCCTGTCAAGCAATGGCTGATACCTCGGGAGGAAGATGGAGACGAAGTCCGAACAGGAGAAATACTTCCACCGCAACTCCGTCGAATTCAATAGTACATATCAGTTTCTTGTTCGGTTCGCTTGTGCTTTGTCTGATGACATGACTTGGCTATTAAAAAAAACTTAAAATGTGATTTTACAAGGTTTCAATTCAACAACTATATTTCAGCGCCATTTTAACTAAATTAAAAGCGATGTGACTTTATGTTTTGCTCTTCTTTTTGTAAAGACTTGTAAATATTTTATGGCCCATAAATTTAATTACTATCCAATTCCCTCGCTCTTGATACTAACTCTGTCCGCGAAAATGGCTGCAATTTTCTTTTCATCTCTACTTTGATTGTCAGAAGGGCCGAACAAATCAACCCCATGCACTCATTTTTGATTCACGTTTTCACTTTTTTCTTGCTCATCAATGATTCCTCGGAATTTTTTTGGTGGAGCGAAAAATACTATTTTCCCTTATTTTTTCTCATTTGCGTAATTAACGTAAATAATGTATTCTCAAATTAACATTGTAAAATTAAGTGCGTGGGTAGATGATTTGATTGAACTTGTCGTACAAATGAAACTTTATTATAAGAATCCAGAATGTGGATTCAATGTCATTTAAAATTTTCACCTCAAAAAGTATTCCTCGAGAACAGGAGTTGGCAACAGCTAGTAACTCAAGTTTTGAAGTAAGAAAGCAGTTTACTAAAGCATGCGTTGACAGAAACCTATTATGTTGCTCTGAAGCCTGTAAAATTCTAGCTTAAGAGAAACAGAGATTGTAAATGACATAGGAATGTAGTGTTACCGAAAAACGAATACGATCAAATAAATGGGAAGATTCGCAACGAAAAAGGTCCTAGGTAGTGTTGGAGGGAATCGAAGAATAACGAAAACTTTAGCAAAAATAAGTTACTAACTTGTTGCGACTCAAATACCACGTGAAAACAATATTGCTCGTAGAAATACTTGGGAAAAATTATCATGGAGTAGAGGGCTTCAGTCAACCAATCGCAGGATTGAACGACCAATGATTATGATGATGATGACGTAGTTTTTATGCTAGGGGGAACATAGTAAGAACCACTAGGTAGTAATGGAACTAGTATTCGATAGGGAAGGATGGAAGAGATGAAAATATGGATGGAAAGAGAAAAAGAGGAAAACCAAGGAAAAGATGGATGCAGGATTTCAAAGAAGACCCAAAGACTATGAGGATCGTAAGATGGTGGGAGAAAGTGCGCAACAGAAGGGAATGGACAGGCGTCTTGAGGGAGGCCAAAGCCCACACCGTGCTGTAGCGCCAAGGAAGTAAGTAAGGATGGAGGCCGGCAGTCGAAAAATCTTAGGAATGAACTACCAATGATGATTATAGAGGTAGACAAAAAATAGAATACATTAGGGAAATTATTAAGGACGTAAAATTGAATGACTATGTAGGAATGAAGCGGTTGACAGGCATGAATGTAGAGTAAAGAGCTGAAACAAACCAATCTTCGGATTCATGACTTAAGAAAATTGTTATCTTGTTTTGTATAAACTTGAATTGGTGAGACAATTAGAGAAATTTCATAGAGTAAATATTTTCATCTAATTCAATGGTACATCT
Organism: Ceriagrion tenellum; assembly: GCA_963169105.1. NCBI lineage: Eukaryota > Metazoa > Arthropoda > Insecta > Odonata > Coenagrionidae > Ceriagrion > Ceriagrion tenellum. The sequence continues at coordinate 61,358,454 of OY720632.1, read as the reverse complement.
TCTTCAGTGGTTGGGTCTTACTTAGTTTGTCATTTAATTTGAATGAACGTTGTTGCACAGAGATCCGAGAGGGGACTTCAAAATCACCACCTATAGGCATTCAATCCAATAATTGATGAAAGAAAGAAATTAAAATAATTCAGCCTTATTCCTTCCTAAAATTTTCTGCTAACTTATTTATGTCCGTGGAGTACTTTTGTTTCATAATTTATTTTACCTGACTCTTGTATTTTTCCCTCGTTCATCTTCGAGTAGCTTTCTTTTATGCCACGTTCTTGACACATTTGTTGCGTCTTTAAGGGTGGCCAACCGTCTACAGAAGATAGAAACCAGAGAGGAATATTGGATCAGAAAAAAATTATGAGTGTTTTTAAAACGTTTCTTTTCTGCAACATGGTGAGCATGTCGCCATGTGGGGGAGGGAAGGATCCGGCGATGGCTGTGCGAAGAGATTTTTGAGAGTCAGAATACGTCGCGGCGTTTGCGTATACTGGAGGCCTGGGTGGTAATGGTGGTGTTCCACCCCTTTCGTGGGAGTGGTGAATGGAAGAGATCGGGAGCGAGATCCGCCCGAGCAGGCTCAGGGAGGCAAGAAACGAGTTTTAATTAAAATGGTCACTCCGAAGAAATACATTTAATGCTCAGAGGCGCGCTTGCGTGGGGTTTTTGGACAGTAGCTAGCCGATAATTGCGAATCAACCATTTTTTTCTCTCCTCTTTTTCCACTTGGTCGTACTTTGTGGTCGGGAAAATTTAAAAAAGAGGAACAGAAAAGGACGTGTTTCCAAACGTAAAACTTTGGTAAACATAAAAGTTAAGCAGGTTATCCCTTCCGTAGAGGATAGAAAAACTGTAATATTTTGCTTACCATTCAATATTGAGGCAAATTGTGGCGAATGAAAAAAAATCAATGAAATTTTTTCGAAGACCTTTGTTTGATAAAGGAAAGCAAGGAATGAAGTTTCGAAAAACAGCTGATAGTATTAGGCAGGTAAAACTCTGGCACAAACTGCCCTAAATAAGATGAAACTTTGAACTTAGCTCAAAATCTCTCAACTACTTTTTTAAAACAAAAGGCTCTTGGTAGGTTTGTCTGTAACGAGGTTCAAAATCGATAGTTGTACATAAAATATAATTGGTGAGACACTAGGAGGAATTTCATGGAGAAAATTATTTCATCTGATAAGATGGTACGTCTTCTTCAGTGGTTGGGTATCAATTTGTTTTGTGGTTAATTTTGAATGGGCGTTACATAGAAATCCTAGAGAGGACTTTTATATCACTAGCTTATTGGCATTAAATCCAAGAATTAATTAAAATAAATAAATTAAAATAATTCAGCCTTATTCCTGCCTACAGTGTTCTGCTAACTAAGTTATGTCCGTGAAGTACTTATGTTTCATGTTTTATTATACCTGGCTTTTGTATTTTCCCTCGATCTTCTTCGAGTGGCTTTCTTTTATGTTATGTTCTGAAAAAAAATAAGATGACAACTTTTACTAAAACCACTAGATTTATTAAAAAACGACCCAGGTTTCGATGTGCATTCACATCATTTTCAGGCTCAGACCTGAATGAATGAATCTAATTAAAGGTAAAACATGTACCTTTAGTTCTTTTTTCTTATTATTATTATTACGTCTCCTTTCCAAAACGTTTCAATTCCTAGGTGGTCTACGCCGAAATCTCCAAAATTGTTGAAACTCTTTAATAACACGCGGAACACCTATGCGAAGGTTAGCAAGCGATCTCTTTGAATTAATCTTTAAAGCTCCTTCCGCAACATTTTTACCCTTAAGACATATTCCAGGGAAAAGTTACGCCATCTGGTGGAAAAACACGGGTCACAGTAGCAAAAGAAAAGTGTGTTTTTCAAAACTTAGAGCTGAAGACAAATGCTGTAAATCAAGTTGACTGATAGGATCAGAAAGGGGGAAGTGCAATGAAGAACTAAATAGAAAGAGGACAAGAAAAAATGTAAATGGTTGGTTGGTAAATGGACTAAAGTGAGTGATATGTTATGTTCTGGATACATTTGTTGTGCCATTCTTCACACCAACCATTTACATTTTTTCTTGTCCTCTTTCTATTTAGTTCTTCATTGCACTTCCCCCTTTCTGATCCTATCAGTCAACTTGATTTACAGCATTTGTCTTCAGCTCTAAGTTTTGAAAAACACACTTTTCTTTTGTTACTGTGACCCGTGTTTTTCCACCAGATGGCGTAACTTTCCCCTGGAATATGTCTTAAGGGTAAAAATGTTGCGGAAGGAGTTTTAAGGATTAATTCAAAGAGATCGCTTGCTAACCTTTGCATAGGTGTTCCGCGTGTTATTAAAGAGTTTCAACAATTTTGCAGTTTTCGGCGTAGACCACCTCGGAATTGAAACGTTTCGGAAAGTTGGCGTAGTTAAAATAAGAACAAAGAACTTAAGGTACATTTTTTACCTTTCATTAGATATGGAAACTTTAAAGGACTGAAAAATTATTCATGAGACGTTTGGTTAGAGATTAAAACATTTAATCTGTCTAACTGAGAATGCACACGTGTTCTGAGTTGTTTTCATTAGCGTCCAGAATGCTAAAATAAACCTACGCTGCTCTAAACTGACTGTATTGAAACTTTTATGTAATTATAACCAAAAGTTAAGTGTCCTAGCAAAGTTAGCTAAGTGTTTTGCTCATTGGCTCGATTAATCAGCGTTCCAGTGCAGGAATGCTTTTTTCTTTGGTAATGTTCCGCGTATCTGGATTCCCAATAAGATTCAAATCAAATAAAATATTATCAATGCCATAATATTAAAGTATAAACCATTTAAGAGAGAAAAAACTGAGCCGCAACCGTCGGACAGTGATTCAAAGATAAGGATATTTGAGGGAAAATTCTCCTTTTTCTTACTTTGGAATATATAGAGAAATTAAATGTCCAAGTAAATACTTCCCAGGTCACTTTGATGGCGCTGAGGTTGGTGGAGAAAATTTAAGTAAAAAAAGGGAAAAAATTCTTACCGGGAGAAAATTAAAGAAGGGAACCGCTGAGCAAGCGCGCTGACGACTTTGTTTTGAATGGCGAGAGGAGATGGCGGCGGCGTCGTTGCCACGGGTGATGATGGTGATGGCTCGGAAGTCGGTGACTAATAACGGGAGAGAGGTGACCCCTCATTAACCCATTTTCCACTAACGAAGTTTCCTCAACACCCCTTAGTTCGCACCCTCTCCCTGTTTTCACCGTCTCCTACCGACCGTCCGGGCAAGAACACCTTTTCACCCCCCACCTCCATCTCCGAACCTGTCCTTCCCTTTTCCTTCTCCCATTCCTGCCACTCACTTTCTTCTCCACCTGTTCCACTTTCTTCACATCTGCGTTCAACCATTCCGTTTGCCAACTCCTTTCTCTCTTTTTTAAATAAATGCGAACCTTTCTTCGCGTTTCATTTCCTTGGTTTAACTCATCGATTGAAATACTAAGTTCTTCCTTTAAGCGACCCGACGCATTCCTGTCAGGAGAGCTTATTCAAGAGTTTAAAATCTTACTTAATCGTGTTTGATTTAACATTGTGCACCGATCGGTGTAAAAATTTAGTTTTTGTCAATGTGGAATTAAGTTTTTTGCATGCTCAGTGGTTCAATATTTTCAGTCATTGATCAGCGTAACTTAATTGGAGGATGTCGAACTATCGAAGGAAAACTGTAGTATTGAGAATTAATTTCAAGAAAAGCGAAAAAAGTTTCGGAAACGATGACTTTTTGGTTGCGTAAGAAATAAATGGTTGGGGATAACTGCTTTGTGTCCCAACCCGGCCCGGCCTCAGGCGCACGCCTTCCTTTATTCACTCCTCACCCCTTTCGCTCGGTTGATTCGACTGGTTGTCGCCCATAACGCGCTCTCATCCACACCCGACCACAAATCACAACTGGAGGTGGGACGATCCCAAGATATATCCACGACTGGGAATGGTGTTAGAATTACCTGTTTCAAAGCAAATGATCCGCTCTTACTGTGCATACCTTCAACTGTGAGACGTTTAACGATCTAGAGGTAATTTACGTAAATGTTGTAATGCTTGGCTCTTTTGTGACTGTTTAGTAATGATACCCGCGTCCTATCAGCAACGATGCCAGGTATTTAAATAGTTAACAATACCTTACTGAATTGCAATAGAAAAACATTGGGAAATATAAAGGAACGATAGAGACTACACTACTTGACGAGTTACAGAATGGCTATTTTTGTCTCTTTTGCTCCTTCTGTCGAATGACAAAATCTAAGCCCAGGGTTTCTTTCATACCTTCCATCCTACTCGCCTTCCTGCTATTATTCTGAAATATTTCCTTCCTATGCGCCGGATCGTTCGTAGCAGGCTTGAAATACATGATTATGTTGTTCGAATAAGAATCCTAAATTGTACTTGAATTTTTCTTACAACTGAAATCCATCGTATGATAGGAAGGAATGGAAAAATATGACAGTTTATTTAAAATTTAGCATGGGTTAAATATGGATTGTGTCGGTTGGAAAATAAATTTCAAAATTAACTTCTAAGAGTGTACTTATGCTCTTGGATGGGATCTAAATTAATTTGATGCAAATACCAATCATTAAAAATGTACTTCTCGATATTATCATTTGCTGGAACTAGAAAAAAAACTAATATTTCAAAAGGTTAGTTACATATAGATGCAGTAAAAGATCGAATAGATATACGTGTGCACCTTCTGTGACTTATCTAATATAAATAGACCGATTACGGTTATGCTACCACCTAACGCAAAAAATCGTGTTTATTAAGGACTATGGAAACAATGGATTTTGGGATTATGAGGGGTCCTTGCCCGACCGAGAGTTAGAGAAATCAAAGAAATCGCGCCTCATTCCGTTTAAAATACAACCAAATCCTCATTTACCTCACATTTGAGTTCACGCGTCACATCAATTAAAGGTTCAATATGGTTTCAATTTTTACTCTACACAATACGATTATTCCTTGGTTAAATTGTTCACCATCGACAGATTCATTTTACGCTATGCCTACTAAAATAAGTATTTGTTGGAACAGCTCAGTATTTATATAGCTATATTTTTTTAAACACGTGGGAACTTGTGCATCAACCCCGAGCGGATCTGTTAAAAGGTTTGTCAGACATGTTTAGCCGAGCCTCTGTGGTTGAGGTTTATAATGTAATAAATATGTGTCTCTTTCAATTAAACTTCTGAGTGCCCTATGTAGAAATGCACATTAAGGTGGCTCTAGCTGCTAGGTATTCTGGAAACTTAGACGTAGCATCCTTGATGTCGGTTTTATAACCTGAGATGGAAATAATATAGAGCTTTCAGTCTATGTTTACTGTGTATTAGCCTTGAAAGAGGAAACTTTAACTGGGACAGTTATGAAAATCGCTCATATCACAATAGCAAAACATCAAGTTGATTGAGAAGGATATGTAGACCTTTCATTATAACTATGCAAAAGAAGCGAAAATTCCTGGGATATTGAAAAAAAATTAAAAATGGCATCTTTCAACCTATTCTTCTAAGTTATTAGCGATTCACTGCTGTGATTAAAGTCACAATGCGATAGTTCCGTGCGAATGGAAGCTCAAATAATGTTGGTAGATATGACCGGAGAAATGAGGTGATTAAAAATATATTCATGAGTTAATGTGCATATTTTTTACGTTAATTTTTTATGTTCAATAGCTAACCCATTTCATCAGCGAATGCAGAGTTTTTCGAACCAAAATCAATAAAAATGTGTAGTCTGGTGGTTTTTTAGACTCCCATAGTGAAGCCAGGGCCACCTTAAGGTAGTTAGGTCGAAATATCATTACACGTAGAAATGAATGAAGTTGATCTGAATTGAAAGAAAAATATCTTGCCCTTCCAAAGATTCCAAAGTTTAAGCCCCTTAGCGGACTACTTCCCGAGATTTTTCCTAAAAAAATACCACCTCTTTCACATGGAAAATGACACGTATATGCACTCCAGTGAGAGTTTATTTAGAAAAATGCGGAATTTCTAATACCTCAGTCTCGTAAAAAATTAAAAGTGTGTAGTTTGTATGTTTTCTCAAATATTTTTGAAAATGAATCATATTTTCTTCGGGATCACATAAAAACCCGTTTTGAAGGAGTTTAAAACGTACCGCGCGAAAAAAATGAGTCAAGCAAAAGACTTATAGAGATATTTTGATTTAATTAATTACAATTTCAGTCATGTAAAAATATATTATTCCACTGTTGATAGTGCAATATTTAATTCATGTTTCCTACGGCTGGTGAAATTCAAACATACAGTTTGAATGTGGTCTCTAATATGTCCAGGGAACTATCATGTCACCCAGAAATGAACGTAGTTGCTCTCATTTTAAAGAAAATTATCTCACCCTTCGAAATATATAAAAATATCTGCCACTTGCCAATTTACTGAAATTTTGTAACAAAAAAATACCAGCCTTTTTTACTTAGGAAATGGTAAATGTATACATTCCAGAGATACCTTGTTTTAAAAATGAGGGATTTCTAACACCTAGACCTTGTCTAGAAATTAACAATGTGTAGTTTGTATGCTTTCTCAACTATTTTGAAAATAAATCATAGTGACACCGCTCTAAATTTTTCAGGATCGCAGTAAACCTTACGTTGTGAATGAGTTTTTAACGTTCCGCGTGAAAAAAATAAGTCAAGTTACAGACGCATAAGGATACTTTTATTTAATTATTTAGAATAAATTAGACTTTCGGTTATATTAAAATATTTGGATTGCGCCATTAGTTTCGCAATATTTAATCCATGCTTCATACAGCTGCTTACATTAAAAATTATACTTTAAATATGACCCCAGTTATGACTAGAGAACAATCTCGCACCAACTACCTTAACGGGATCTCGTCGCCGAATATTTCCAAAAAATGGGTCAACCTATAATTTTTCTCGCGTTTCCACTCTCACTTGTTTCGACGGCCGAACAGTTCCCTCTCTAATTAGCGCTTCCATCATACGGCGTGCACTTCGTCGAGGGTATGCTCGACTTCGGAGGGAGGAGATGGAGAATAGATCCCTTGTTCAGGGGCAAACATCCCTTTCTCCTCCACAACCGATCCCGATAACTCATCGGGCGTCGAGATAACACTCTTTTTATCTCTTTCTCTCCCCGTGTGCCATCCATCGCTCTTTCCCTTTCAATCCCAACTTCTCCTCTCTTCCGCGTCCTTCTTTCCTCCTCTCGGAAAGAGTGGAAAACTTCCTTCTCCTCCAACTTCCGGACTTTACACCTCAGTTAGGAGTCACGGGGTCGAAAAGAAAATAAGAGTGTGTCGGGCTCAATGGAATTAAATGTGATTGTCGCATTGTGATTTAGATCGAGTTACACGAAGGTGTTCAGTGCCAATCAAGTAATATAGATTCGTGAAATGTAGAAATATCCAGATACCCACTTTTACTGATCCATGAAGTTTATTCAGATTTATCGATATGAATGAATGAATCAATTACTTTTTCCGACTTCCGGTAAATCAATGTTTTCGTTAAGTTTTATTAATATTATTTATTTACCGACATTTTCTGATTGTAAGGTTAAATTAGTAATTTAAAACACAATAACTAAAAATTTCTAACGAAAATTAACATGGAAGTCGGCGTCTGGCCGAAAATATCCAACTTCGAGACTAAATCACATGTGAACTGAGTATCAGAGCCTATAGACAATTAAGACTGCTGTACTTATACTGTAATTCACTATATTGGCATGGAGAGACCTAGCGAAAATTCCCGGCTTTATATCCGCGTAATGGAAAAACTGCATGGAAGACGGCGTCTGGTCGTAAATATCCAATTTTCACGCTGTTTTACTGGTGAACTGGGTATCAAGGCCTATTGACATTATATATGACAGTAGAAGTAGTATTTACCCTTATATTGACATAGATAAACATCGTTCTGTAAATTACGCCAAATCTGTCAATGGTTTGTTTGAATATATTCTGTGGCTTTCAGCATAATTTATTATATGTCACGAATTATACCCCATCATTGAACCAGCGCATCCGAATTTGTGTGATTAAACTATTGCAAAAATTTTGTACTGGTAAGGAAAAATGATATCCTTAACAATTCTGGAAGGAAAAATTGTTAATAAAAGTTTTAAAACCACCGTTTTAAAGAAACATTTCAATTTGCGTTCGGAGAAAATTTTTAGATCTCCTCATACACTTTTCGCTCAGTCTTGAAGTGGCATAGGGGTGGGTGAAATAAGGTGTATCGAATAATGGCAATGTGAAGTCGTTCTGCGATGCAGGGACCATCACATGTTGAGTAACACACATCGAACCTCCGCAGGGAGATGAAAAAGAAGCGTTAGCGTGTAGTGAAGTAGCATTAACGTGGATCTCGGGTCACTCCGCCCTTAATGGCGGTCACTCCATCTCGCTCCCCACATTCATTGCATTTCGCCCTCTCTCCATTATCTCCGCTTTATCTTCCTTTCTCTTTAAGCCCCTCCCCTATTTCCTTTCCCTTCCGACCGAATCGGTGCACTGAAGACGGAATGCCCGGCGATAAAAGTTTCCTCCTCCACGTGAGAAGTCTGACGGTTTGGGGTGCTCGTTATCCCCACACCTGACGTGAGAGACTAAGTTGCCGCACTATTTTCTATCTTCTCACACGAATGAACAGTTTAGATTCATGTTGGCTGACATGGCTAGCCTGCACCTAAATCTACACCTACTTATTACCTTTCCAGCCACCACAAGGGTGTTTGGATGGGGGTGACTCATCACCAACATGAACTACAGTGAAGAAATTTACTTTCACCAACATGCACCACATAATGAATATGCTACAAATTCTACAGAAACTACAAAAATAATCTATAATGTAACTATATAAACGCGACTCAAGAGTCATGCAGTGAACATGCAAAGCATTGTGTTATCACCACTCGGCAGATTTAGAGACATGTATTAGGGGGCCTATTAATAAATCACCTACACTACTTGTCAACTAACCTACTTCACAGTCTAAACGCAACCATTATGGTCTCTTATCGATCGCGGGAAAAAATCATTTCAAACCTGACTGCTCTAAGATCTATTTCCCTTATTTTACTTTTATGATCTGATCTTCCGTAGTGTATTGGAGTTCGTAAGATATTGATCACTTCGTCGGAAAATAATTTATGGGTCATTTAACTCTTTTACGTGATCGATCTCTTTTTAATTACGAGTTTTTATCAGAGCATATCTTGTGAATACTCACATCCGTGTAAAAAGTTCACTCATGAATCGATTAGGATTCATGCTCCGCTTTCGATACAGTTTCAGTTAAGCAACTCTCGCTTCTTACACATAAAAGAGTCAACCTTCCTGAAAGTATTCTTTCTCCAAGCTAATTCAGCAAACCTCAGCGAAATATGTGCCAACTTCACTTAATTACGTATCTGGTGAGGCCATGCGTCGAATATGCCAGTAGCATTTGGGTCCCTGGGCCGAAAAATTTGACCGGAAAAAAAATAAATACAAAGGATGCTGCGCACTTCGTTTAAAACATTGCTAGGGGCGAATATATAGTGTTTCATAGGGATTAGGTAGGGAGCTGCTAGAGACTATCAGGCCACACCACCAGCTTAGTTTGCTTGAGATAGAACTGGTTTGTTTCAAAACGACACTAAGAAAATCATTTTTACGTCATACTACATTGCCAGGTCCGACAGAAGCGACAACATAAGGGAGATTGGTATATTGCGGAGCAGGTAGATACAAAAATTCGTTCTCCCCACTCTCAATATGTGACCATGGTAAAAACTGAACTCCTGTCAAAACACTTCAAAATTACAATTCACCATTTCACCTCCCAAAACCTTGATATTTTACACGGATGGTGTCCTAACACCCCTACCACGCGGCCATGGGGCGGCTCGAAGGGTAATATGTAGATGTATAATCACAGTTTACATACCCCTGCTCACTAATAGCCACATAATTTATTATATTGGAGATGTTAATTCAAATCACTCCAATACTATGCACCGTTCTAATAATACTTGAAAATTCGTCTCAAAAAGGAAGATTTTTTTAAAAACTTTATTTTACCAACTTCACTCTCGCCTATACTCTTCTCACATCTAATCTAGCCGGGTTTGACATTTCGAAAAAGATTTCTTTTATATACTCGGTATTTAAATCGTACTTTTACGAAAGTCTTGAGGATTACCGCGAAAAATCGTTTTGAGTGATATGCTAGTATTTTTAGGTATTTTTTTTTCTATTAGAATGGAATATTTTGGAAGTAAATACTATTTTGTTTGGTGGAGTTGTCAGATATAGCGACATATAATGATCCTGCGAGGGAAAAGGCAGTCACAACTTAAGACCTTTTTAAATGGAGTAGTTATTGTAATAGGAGAATAGAGATGCGCTCCCCTATTCCTATTTATAGAAGGAATATAGATCAGATGAAAAATATTGCTGCCCTGGAGACTCGGGGCTTGGGCTGCAGTTTAAAGAATGTAAAAGATGGAAATATCCCATTGGGTCTATCTTATTTATTTATAATGATTGACTCAATTAAAATATAATTGTAGCAATATATTATGCGAATTATGATCAGCTGCAGGGACGACTTAAATGTATTCTATTAAGTTATGGGACTCATAAGCCTTCAATAAGTGGTGCCGGAATAGTCGATAAATTTATTGGTTTCATAAGTTATGGCATGTTGTAATGAGTTCCGAAAGTGTCCAATATGGTGGATACGCAATGAATCATTTGAAAACTTATTTACTAGATAAAACAATTGTTTTGACACAATGACCAGTTAATTTACTATTACTGACTAATTATAATGTGCATCAGCTACTGTTCATGTGCTAAACGTTCTTAACTTGTATCCGGCTGTAGATGATTAGATCAAATATTTGAAGCTATAAACTATTGGTAAATAAGTTTTGTAACTAGAAGATATGTTCCTGCAACCCGATTAATTTTATGAGGTCTATTAATTTATGGATCTCATAACTATTGATTCCATAACAAATTGTTCTCGCATCCAACCATTATCAGCCAAAAGTAGTGGTATTACACTGGTTGACTCATCGCAAAATTACTTTTTTTCTAATTCCATTGGCTTAAAACATATTACCGAAAACACAAGGGAGTAAAATTCATTGAAACTCGAGTGCTTCCTCGCGATATAGACGTGATGTTATATCTTGGGATAATTGGCTTTACTTTTGTGTGACGGGACAAATTTTCTCTCTTATATTCTCATATTTAAATTATGATCCGCAGTGACTGGAGCTCCTGCGTAGTGACAAGCTGACAACCGTTTCTCAATAAAAAAAATTTCGGTCGAACCTGTATCTCTGGAGTGACTGTCACTTGTCTGTACTGAAATTCGTTTCGCCAAATGCGCTAATTCAAACTTCGTACACGTCTCTTTCTCTCGGAAAAATAATTCAAAGGAACGAAACTTTTAATCCGAATTGAAAGAAGAGCATATTTTTGCAATGGAAGCACATACTCTGTGCCGGAGATAATCAGTGGAAACTGAAGTTATTCACCGAATCCAATGCTCACTGCGTCTTCCTGACGAGAGGTTTTCATTCAAGAACGGGAGAGAGAATGAAAAAAAAAATCAAAGCGAGTTCATTCCCGGCGCGTTTCATTCACTCCGTCCATCCTTTCTCTGTCGGATCACGAGTCTCTTCTGAAAATTCTCCGGGGAATCGGAGCCGAGAAGAGAGGTGAAAAAAAGATGGAATTTCCGTTCGCCGCACTCTCTCTCTTCTTATTGGTCTCGCCGTTTAAATATCCCCCGCTACCGGAATGCCAGAGATGCTCGCACAGACTCACTTTCTTCCCCTCCGACGAAATATAAGAGAAAAAGAAACAACAACAAAATGATCTCTCTTATATTCATTCTCTCCGTGGTGGCCGCTATGAGAGTGAATGAGAAATGCAGGAAAGGACCTATTTCTTTTATTTCGGAACATTCCCCGTCGGGAAAGAAAACGTGGAAAATAAAGAAAAAGCGTTTCCAGGCACACTCAAGAAATACTTGCTCAGTAACAAGCTCTTGTTTTTTTTAAATAAATCGGTTTAAAGAAGTTGAGTAAACATTTGGTTCTTGAAGTTGGGGTTTAAAATGAGCGATGCCTGATGAACAAATGCTAAACTTATGATTGATTGAGTTTATTTGTTATATTTTGCCCAGGTATTTGGTGGCTTCGGGTAAGGACTTAAATAGAGGAAAGGGCAATGTTTGTTTTTTTAGCGTTATAGAATACGCAGTTGCCTTACGCCAAGTACTTGGTGGTTGCAGGAGACCGTGAGGTATATGTGAACAATGTTAGACCATCTAAAAAAATGTACAATGCAATACAAAGAAAGAAGAAATTAAAATCGCAAAAGGAAGATAAAAAAATCTCAAGAGTTAAAGGGAAAGGTCCATGGTACCAGAAGAGTTAAATGAGTTTGTAGTCATAGACTAGGGTAAGGTTACCCCAATCCGTCCAACCTTCAATCTTAAACTTTAATATTAAGATAAACACAGTATTCACCTCCAAGGCAGGAGTGAGCGTGTTTCAGTGGCATATTACAAATCTTGAGGCCATATTGAGTTCATTTAGCAATCACATTATGGCTCACTTCTTATTTTTTTCTTACTTTTTATTATAATGTCAGGTTATTCAGCGTTGTAAATTATAATTTTATTTATAATTCATTAATTACTGTTATTATATCATATATATAATATTATTATTTATTACATAATATAATAATTTATTTATCCATTGAATGAACCTGACTTGCACACTTTATATTACAAATAAAAAAGGATAAATTTGGAATCCCTTATTGCCTGTATTTGGGATTCCTCAAACAAATTACATTTCAAATAGTTGATGAATCATAATTAATTACTGTTGATTAATAATAATAAATAAGTTTTCCTCTTAGAAACCATTATTTTATCTGGAAATATAATTGGATACGGTATTTTCCTCCCTCATTTTCCTTGCGAAGTATAATAAATAATTTCATTCAGAATAGAGAAAATACTTATTCCGGAATATTTATCGGTCTCTTAAATTCATCGAAAAACATTGAAAGGTAACTACGCGGATCTTAGCAAGTGCAGGTAGTAATGGCTTGATCTACTTCCAATGTCTCGAAGGAGTCTTTTGCCTACGGGAGGTGGAGAGTGGTCGAGTGATTTCCGTCTGGCGGCAGTCTCATTCGAAAAGAGGGTAACAGAAGAAAATGGCGCGAATGGCATTAGTAAGAGATGAGAGCGAGGTAGTTCCTCTTCATTTGGCCAGGGAGCAAAACCCTCCAGGCAGATCTCTCACCCTCCGTTGTCTCGGAAACAGAGGAGAAAAGAAGAGAGGGGAAGGAGGAACAGAACCATTGCCGAGGAGAAGCGAGTGGGGAAGGTAGAGAAAAAAGCCGCATTTTATTCCGAGAGATTTTGTCTGGGCCTGTGGCAAGAGTCATTTTAACGACAGTCACGTTTGTGTTTTATCAAAGACAAAGATTCTTGTTTTAATTACTTAGGTCGTGCGCTAGAAGAAAACGGACATAGTAGCAAAGACACGTAGGAGAATAGCGCTAGCTAAGGAGGCGTTTAGTAACGAGGAAATGGTGAGACAGGCATGGGAAGAACTTGAGGTGGGAATCAGAGTAGGAGGACATCTGATAAATTCGGTTAGATTCGCGGATGATCAGGCGTTTGTTAGTGGATCTTCGGAGGGATTGCAAGCCTTGGTAAATGCTTTATAAATGCAGTGCGGGATATTCGGAATAAAGATAAATCATAGGAAAACAAAAGTAATGAGTTTCTGTAAGACAAAGAAAGTGAAGCTAGTGATTAAAGTTGGAGGACAGAAACTGGAGCAAGTGGAGCATTTTAATTACTTAGGTTATACACTAGAAGAAAACAGACATAGTAGCAAAGGCATGTAAGAGAATAGCGCTAGTTAAGGAGGAGTTTAGTAATGGAAGGGAGCTGATGACGGGAACATTGGGTAAGGATGTGAAGAAGAGGGTGGTGAAGAGCTTGATATGGATCGTAGCGTTGTGTAGTGCAGAAACATGGACCCTTCGAAATGATGACGATAATAGGCTTCAGGCATTTGAGATGTGGGTGTGGAGAAGGAAAAAGAAGGTGAGGTGGACGGATAGAAGACTAATGAGGATGTGCTTGAGATGGTGGGCGAGGAAAGGAAACTACATAATGGAATTCGAAGTCGACAGAGTAGGTGGCTGGAGGATGTAATAAGGGGCGACGGGTTGCTGAAGAATGTGATAGAGGGAAGAATGTTGAGTAAGCGGGGAAGAGGAAGAAAGAGTATAGTTCTCATGGACAAAATGAAGAAGGGTTGATCGTATGCTGAGGCGAAAAAGGATGTACTAAAGGGAGATTGGCCCCGGAAAGTGTAGGAAACGCGAGAAGATTATCTGACATGATCAGGAAAACCTACCCTAACCGGTAGAATATTTAAAAAAAGATGCTTGATGTGTGATGACGCTGCAGATATGTACTTTGCCGTGGTTTATTTGTGATCACAGTGTGATGGCGGGGAAAAGGATTTAACCTATGTGTCACCACCAGCGTCTTGCGGCCTTATTTCAATGCGGCGATGAATTTTACCTAATAAGTGATGAGACTTGATAATTAAGTCTAAATCTTTTATTCAGGGCTTAATGATAGAACCGCCTAACATCACGTTGCCGCTAATTGTACATAAAGCGTTACAGTTTGATATTTTATGTCTTTATATAATTTATCCTGATATTGTATTATACATACATGTATTCATACAACTTTCTTTCAGAGTTGGCAAAGTCAAAAATGTTAGCTATTGCTGTCAGACCTATAAGATGTGCTCTCTTTTAACGATTTTCTTTGCATTGCTTTATGAATGCTCTTCTTTTGTAAAGCTCTTTTGATTGCTTTTTTTTGTTGTCTCTCCCGCCGTTTTGAATGTTATAACCAAGTCCTGAATCACTGACTCCATCTACTGTAGATAACTATGCCACATCCGTGCGTTCTGCATTTGGTCTCACAAAACTGTTAACACATATGCTTGCATCTTATGTACAAATACAATGTAATTTATGAAAAAAAGGGACCAATCGGTCGACCCTGTGGTATGCTCGTTGTCACTTCGAGTCCTAACCTAATGACTGCAAAACGAAGAACACGGCAAAGATGTGAATTGATGGGAATCGCACGAAAAGTGGGAACCCGTAGCTCCATGAATGGAGAGGGAGGTGAGCGTGCTTTCTTTTAATGATTTCCTTTGCATTGCTTTATGAATGCTCTTCTGTTGTAAACCTCTTTTGATTGCTTCTTTTTGTAGTCTCTCCCGCTATTTTGACTGTTATCACCAAGTCCTGAATCACTGACGCCATCTATTGTAGATAACAAAGTGCGTTCTGCATTTGGTCTCACAAAACTCTTAATACATTTCTGTGTCTTTTATGTACATTATGAAAAAAGGTACCCAGCGCTCGACCTTGTGGTATACTAGATGTCTCTTCGTGTCCTAATCTGATGACTGTGAGATGAAGAGCAAGGCAAGGATGTGACTTGATGGGGATTTCGCAAAAGGTGGGAACCCACAGTTCGACGAATGGAGAGAGGGAAGTGGAGAGGTTTGAGGGAAGTGGAAGGTTGAGAGCAATGGGGTTTGAGGGGAGGCCCTAAAGAAGAAGGGTCTGGGCCTCAGGGGAAGGTGGCGGGCAGAAACGGAGCAAGGCATAAACTCCCTGGACGGAGGCTTCCCTTAGCAATCCAAAGGGTGGGAGTGGCGAGCGCAGAAATAGCCGATAAGGATGGAAAAAGGGCCGTTTGGAAGCAGATGCTAACGGCCACTGCCGACGTTTTTATAGTGTTCTTCAAAATGAAGCCTGCTTCCCTCCCACAGCCGGGATCCTCCCTGCTCCTGTTATGTCCAGGGAGAGCGCAGCTCCTTGCCCGGGCATGCGGGCGGTAGGGGAAGCACTCCCGCTCCACACGACTAGTTAAAAGAGGCCTGGGGGGGGGGGGGAAAGTACCGGACATAGCTCCGATGAAGCAACGAGAGGAGAGTCGGTCGTTTACGGAGATGCGAGGAGTCTACATTCATTGCGTCAGAGTGATGTAACAAGGACGCGTTTCAAAATAGGTGTCCAAACTTCAATGGATGTGAGGTGAATATGAGGTTTACATATGGATGGTATTAACTCGGGTTGTTGTTAAAACTACCGGCTCCTTACGCTATTAATTTCGTCACCTCGGTAAACGTTCTACCCATTTTCGATGGGATACTGTATGTATAAAGCCTTCTCACTTTTTCCTCCTCCTCCTGCTAGCAAAATCTCCTCCTATCTAGGGCAACCTCCTCATTTCCTCCAGCAGCCTCCTCTCTTCTACAACCATTCCAGTTAATTTATTCATTTTTTTCTCTTCCTTCTTTTCTTTTCTTCCTTCCTTTTCCAACGTATCTCCTCCATTCCCCTTCTCAATTCCCAGTCTTAAACATCTTCCATTTTATGCTCCATGAGTGAATGATGTTTCTTGACCGCACAGTAACACCCTCCATGTTTTCGCCTGCCTTTCATTCTTGCAAAATATCCACGTTAGTCCATAAGTAAGCTCTTATTAACACATGCCTACTATCTTTTCCACCCATTACCTTTATACTTATCATCCATTTGCTTCCAATTATTCTTTCAACTATGCTAATGAACCTCTAAGTTACTACCCAAGTTTACTTCAGTTTGCAGCTTCATTTTCAATTGTTTAGGTTGTGTTGAGAGCCACAAAAGATACCCGCCTGATCCATATTTCGGCATTAACGTTCGAGGATGACCAACCAGTGGAAAAATATAAGCCATAAAATGTAAAAAATTTGTATTTTAATATGCAGCAGTTTTCATCCGATTTATGAAGTTAAAAACTAAATAGATATTGCTTTGCTGTAATTCGACGTGCAGAATTTGTGGAAAGTTGTTGTTCCTTTAATCGTGTAAATTTTAAAATTTATTAGGATCTTTTTTTAGACTCCCGGAGTTAAACAATTTCATTTGACATTTAGCTGCTATAGATATCGTGCTGGGGAAAATAGGTGAGGTATATGAGTGGTGATGCTAAATATCTCACTACCTTTGAATTTTTTTCCTCATTAATTAAAGTGCAGTGACAAAAGTTATTTCATGAATTTTTAACCGGAATTATTAGGTTTTAAAACAAGCTTGAGTATTTATTTTTCGTTGAAAATGAGAATTGAGCAACAATTAACATGACATTTTCGACGTCCTTTCGCTGAAAATTTTGATCCTTCCCACACATAGGATTGAAACGGCTATCATTCATTTTTTTATCTGAAAAATCTTAGTTATTTTAACTCTTCTAGTCATTAATGGGGTACATTTAAGTGTGACGCAGGCTACATGACAATTATTGCTGTGTCAGCACTAGCGAGAGACCGAAATGGCATATTCTGCAGGACTGTCGCCGTAAATCTAACTCCCATGAAACCGTTACCCCATTTATCGAGATTATTTTAACAAAAATGTCAGAGAGTTATAGATTCCTTGTCCCGGTTATCATTCTTTATTTTCAATTTAGTTTCTTTTCAATCCCAAGAAATCGAAATATTTAAGGCCTTTCCTGGGTTACAACATTAAAATGTACCTAATGCTTTGTGGGGCCTGGTTACGGAGACCTTTCAGAAATCAGGGAAGGATGATTGTCTCCCTCAAGATGTAATTCACTTTCCTATTTAGATGGAATATTAATAGCTTGAGGATTTGTACTAAATATAATATAACTAAGGAATTATATAGTTACGATGTTCTGCAAATTTGAAAATATACCAATAAAAGGTGACATTCATTATACTAGTGACGACGCGCAGGGAAATCAAGGATGACCTGTAACGTCGTGCCTGCCTTTGTTTAATTCCATTTTTATTTATTTTTATTTTATTTATTTCATTTTCGTTCGTTATTTGGGTTTTTCTGGAATTAATTTATATGTTAATGTATGTTTATCTATGTTGATGTTTTATATTGTTTATTGTTTGTGTAAAAGGTTGCTATGTTGTTGTTGATTAAAAGAAGGGAGGATTGTTAAAAAAGAACGTTGAAGTGGAGAGACGTGTATTAAAGTGGGGCAATGCCAAATTAATATTCCAAGGGAATTTGTTATCATTTGAGAGATCCCGACGTCACAGACCTTACAAAAAATGTTGCCATAACCTTGGTAAGCTCGATGTTAACTCTCAGGGTGAGTGTTCTGTGAAGGCGCATTTAACACTTCCCCGAAGATAGTACGTTACCAAATTGGTCATTGGTCATATACTGAGCATTAGATATTTGTTTTCCCATGGGTTTTCTTAAATACAACCACAATAGGACAGGTGAAAAGAGGACACACCATAGAGCATGATATTACTTTGATTTTGATGCGAAACTATATTCGATGAATTCCGATAATCGATGCTACTTGAAATCACCCAAAGTGTTATTTGACTCGATAAACATTTTTTGTGAAAACTTTCGTGTGAAGCTTAGCAATCTGTAGATCGGAAGCATGAACCATTGAAACAGCTGACCAGAAAAGACTAGAAGCCTTCGGAACCTGGTGCTGGAGGAGGATGTTGAAGATAAAATGGACGGAAGGAATAAGAAATGACGAAGTGTACTGAAGAGTGGAAGAGGAAAGGACCATATGGAACATCATACAGAAAAGAAGAACCATATGAATTGGACACATCCTGAGACACAATGGGTTAGTGAAAAACGCAATCGAAGGCAAATTAGAGGGAAAAGTCCCCAGAGAAAGTCCCAGGAAAAAGTTCATGGACCAAATAAAGAGGAAAATACATAGGAAGAGATACCAGGAGGTAAAGGAACTAGCATTAGAAAGGGAAGGATGGAGGGCGGAAGTCAACCAATTTTAGGATTATACGACCAATGAAACATTTTGTTGCATTGTGATATCGTGTGTTTCGTGACTCAAATTCTTTTATTACCAATGCGGTATTGCAATTTAAAGCTCTAGAATAAAATTTGGCCGGGCCTTGAAGTTTGGAACCCTTGAGTCCGTTGGGAAAGACCAACTCCCTTGCTTCGACCATTCACGAATCCGAGCACACAGCCAATCGCTCTAGCCGCACAGATTAATAATTACGGTCGCCCTGAGGGAGGTACGGGGTAAGTGGCGCTCCTCAACCCCGTTCCTCCATCTTCATCCCACCTTTCTTCATCCCCTTACTCACCCTTCCAACGCTTTCCCCTCCTTCGCCGACGTCCATATAACCACAAACCCAAAACCCCTTAGCGTCGGAGCGACGCCGTTTTTCCACGTCGTCGCTTCCCAGAGAGGCTTTCAATGCCCGGAACGACCCCCGATGGGATCAAAACTGCACGGGGAGGGATGAAGGAATTCCTTCGATAAACGGCACACGAGTTGACGACGAGGATGAGAGGATGTAAAGAGGATCACTCAGAATGGGGAGAGAATAAAAAGGAGATTTGGAAAAGTTGAACAAAAGAATCGGCTTAGGACTGATTGTGTCGGGCGAAACTTTGTGGAACTTGCTTAACATTGTAAAATGAAAGCTGTAACTTAGTAATTCCTCATAAACTTTATTCATGACCTAGGTTATCACTTGTGAAATCATCAGTAGTCCTTGGTGATTAATGTTATGACGACCTGATGATGACTTCGTAAGTCGAAACCTTGGTCGTTATTGAATTTTATATGGAATAACTAAGTTTAAGATTTCACTTCACTGTGGGCAATCAAACGAATCAATAGGAGTCGAACGGAAGCATATTATCTCCTGTCCACAACTAGATTTCTTTTTTTTACAAGCAGGTCACGGAGTATTAGCTTAAAATGTTTAGCTTCGATGATCACGCAACGACTTTTGACTTGAATGAGACTAACGGATATAAAGTAACGGTTGGAGTTTGTTAGTCATTGATTTGGCAATTGGCATTTGTTTGGCAATTGGCATTGATTTGACAATTAGCAAAATTTGGGAAATCATTTCTTATTATTATGAATTACTATGCGCTCGAACAACTGGAGTCGAAATACGGTCTAAAAAACCAAAATACAAAAAGATGGGGCACAAAGAAATTGTAATTCTGAATAAGCCCAAGAGCAAACATTGCGCTATCTTTTGGTAGCTTCGCTGGCACATGCTTGCTAACCGGGTGGTCATCGCAGCTGGACGCCAGGTACGTTTCTTACAAAATACAAGTGATTCTGAATGGAACACTGAAAAGTAATGCAAAGTTCGCAATCGTTTTCCTAGCGTTTCCTTAGACTCAACTATCCGATTTCGTCTTCACTTCGAAAAAATTAACTTTTGTTTAAATACAAAATCTTTTTAAAAGATGAATGATGTCCAGAGTGTCATTCAGTAGGTTATCGGAGGAGGCGCAAAATTGCGATGCCTCTCCCAATGGAGATGATTCCACGTGCAGTTCTTTTTTCCCACCCAAGGTACTGCGCAAATAAGTATGGGGCTAAAGATATTTTTACGGACAATTCCAGTTCTTGCGATAAAATGTGAGGGGTAAATAGCTTTAGCTCTTTCATTCGTAAAAAAAAATTGCACAAACGATTCCGATTGTTTGATGACATACATGTTCAGGAGGTGGTGTTGCGAACGCCTAGATTTTGACACATGTTACTTATGGAGAAGAAGGTGAATTAGTTGGGGAAAAATCAAGGGAACGTTTTCCTTTTGATGAAAAGAGAGAATGAGAAGGCAAAGCAGCGTATAAGCCTTTCTCTGTGGTGGGATGTATTCCAGAATTCCTAAAAACAAGGACGGAAGAAGGATAACGATAGAGTGAGGCAAAATTGGCGAGTAGGTTGTCCGTCATATCTCAGCATGTGGGAGGAAGACGTAGGGAGGCAGTGGAGAGAGGAAGGACGGTGAGGAAACAGTACGGGTTCCGGAGGTAGATGACACGGGATGCAGTAGAGAAATGTGAGGAATACGCGGTGAAGTTCGGCAGATAATGGGGGAATATGTTATTTATAGCAAAAGCAAATGCTTTTCTCAATCTTCGGAAATATTTCCTTGAAGCACGAATGTAAAATATCATGCTTGCTAAGTAATATGCTTTAGAGCTTATAACGTAACTTGTGAGCCCTGAAATATAGTATATATAGTCTTTTGGAAAAAGACGAATAATGAGAGTGACCTTCTTGGTTGCAAATCAGTAAAAGTATCAAGATAGGCGATCAATATCTCGTTATGATCAATTTAAAGTTAAATAGCGTAACGTGATATAACTAGAAATCGCACGTTCCGAAATTTGTTATAAATTTTTGAAGTTGCAAGTTTGAATCAGTCTAATATCATATTCCATCATATTTTGAAAGCATGTTATGGGTAATAATAAACTATGCATAAATTAAAATGTAATGAGACACAACTGACGTTATTGGATTCAGCGAATTGTGTATAGTGTAATAGTAGTTGGCGATAAACGAAATTATTTTAAGGCGGTGAAGATATTGAAATCATAAACTTGACTCTGAATATTCGTTTAATTTAGTTTCTTTTGACAGCTTAACTTTTAATCAACGTCACCCTATGCTGTTTGATGTACCATATGCTAGAACTAATTACATGTATAACCATCCGATATACCATTTGATGCGTTTGGCTAATAGTAATTATAAAATGTACGAACTAATTCCTTTTCATTGAAATGTATATATATTGTAACGTTATTAAATCGTACTACCTAGTAATATTATTCTGTAGCAACAATCTAGTGCATGATATTGTCTTCAATATTCTTAATTGATTCGCATTTTCGCCTCTGTTAAGATAAATATTTTTATACATTATACCATTTGTACCGTTAAATTGTTGTAAAAGGGTGACTTCCCGTATATGTATAAATAACTATTATATTTAGTAAGAGACACTCTGGAAACGCCTTTAACAAATGTTGCGACCTTAAATCCCTAGGAGAAAAAATGCCGTCTAGGGAGAAAAAAAAGATCAATTTTGGTGAAGATTCATATATGTTGGACAAAATTTTATTGCTATCCAAGAATTACGGGAATTTTTTCATTTGTTGACGTATTCTATCATTTACGAGAGCACTAAGACTTTGATAAAATTAATCGTAAGTGTGATTCTCTAAAGGCAATCATCTAGAGCGATTGTGCATTTTCATGATGCTACTAAAGGTAAGAGTTTCACGTTTTCGTTTGAGTCGTCACTCACTTTATTCAAAGTTATTTGAATTCCATTTAAAAACCAACCACACTCGCGATGATCGCCATGTATAGCCATGAAAATATATTTTTTTGCGATAAAATGTTACTAAATGCGGGTCCTGAATTATGTCGAAGAACCCTAGTAATCACTATTACTACTAGCAATACGAAAGGGGTACTTTAAAGGTAAGGAGAGTGGAATGAAAGGGTTATTGAAGGTAGCTGGAAGAGATTCAGGGACGAGGGTGCGGGAGAGAGGAACGTTAGGGATACAGTGGGGAAACTCAAGGGATACGGGAAGGGAACGTGAAGGAGGCTCGGGTGTTTGCGGATATGTTGGAGAGATGGAGCACGGTCAACGGTTTGTGGGGAAGTTTCAGAGGGGAGGAGAAAGGAAAAGGGTTTCGGACGGACTGGACGAAAGGGATGGGGGTGGAAACTGTAAACGGAGGAGAGGTGAGGGGAGGGTTTAAAGAGGAGCACGTGCGCTTTTAGAGAGAGAGAGAGAGGGAAGGGCTAGTGAGTCAAGAGTTTATGGACACGACGATGTTATCAGGGGTTGGTTGGGTTGTGACAAAAGTGGAAAAGGGTGGAAATATATTTGGTCTTTGGCCACGATGGGGAGCGAGGAGAGACGCCTTCGTCCCATTGGATGAGGTGAAGCCGGCGCTCAGTAAAGTCGTTTTGGCCAAAATGGCGATGGGGACACGACGGGAATTCGCGCACACATCTCCATAATGGTATCGACGTCGAGAGAGATGAGTTTTCGGATGTCCATGGGAATGAGTGAGCCTATAAAGGGTCAACGACGAAACGGGCGGAAAACACTGCCCTTGAGGTAGGTGCTGGGAACGTTGTTTGCTCTTTGGTTATCAAGAAAATTGTAGCAAGGGACTACTCTCCGACATCAAATTAAAATTGATACCTTTCCATTTTTTGGTAGATTCATAAAGCAACGTCAACCATAGGGAATGGTGTAATTTTCCACTAAAAATGGATGGGAGGAGAATTTTTTTATTTATGTGAACTACCCGCATTTCACCGGAAGAGAAGCAATTTGCTTGAGAAACTTTAATAGGCAGCTCTCTGAAACTAATTATTTTCTAATTGGAGAAAATAGAATGAATCCTGGACATATTTATGAATTAGCGTGACTTCAGGCTTGTAAAGAGCTAAAAGAAAAGACACCATGAAATATATTATAATATTAAAAATGCCCATCACATAAAAGAGTATTTTTATGAGCATATCATAGATGTATACTTGTAGCTGTATATATAACTCTTTTTCAGAAACTGATCAAATGAGAACAATACGCCTTATCCAGCAAGTGATTATTTGAGTCTAAATCCTTATTGTGCAAGCTCGCTCTCAAATAATCATTGAACGAGGGCATATTTTTGTGCATAGTTATATGCAGTTTTTTTTCAATAAATATGGTAATCTTTTGGAAAAAATTTCCTGATACACACATCTTTGAAAACTGTGAATTTTTTGGATTTTACTCAGATGTTTTTCCGACTTTCATAAGTCGTCATTGTTTTGAAGAAATTATTTTATTTCTCGTCCTTGAGAGGAAAGATTTGAGCCGAGAAAATATGAATTTCGACCCAACTTCTGCGAAAAAATGTGAGAACCTTTTAATGAAACATTGAAGAGATTCTTAGGAAAGTGTGGAAAGTTTTTGAAAATGTGTTCTCTTTCCGTTATTCGATAAATACCTCAGCTGATTTACAGTAAAATGGGAGATGTGAATACGCTGAGAAAAAACTTCCCTCAAGAAGATCCATGGTAGTTTTTTTGAGAAGCTACGTTGAAAAATTTCATTCAAACGCTCCAATATCATGTTATGAGTCAGGGCTGTGATTTAAATAATTTTAGCATTGCAGTTATTATACGATAGCTATTGCAGTTTGACATAATTTTAAACTAGAGACTTATTCCTATCTTTTTAATACACCAAATTGTCGTATCAATGCATCGGAACAAAATTATTTTGAATCATTTGGAAATGCATTATAAATTTCAAATTAAAAATAAAATTGTTAAAAGCACCATGTAGAAACGGGTGTGATCGCGTATTATACCCTAGATAACATACACTGACGTGGTAAAACGTGGTGTCACAATCTACTGTTACTCGTTTACATCATTTCTCCGGCAGTATCAATTTTATTAATAGTCCTGTTAGGACAAAATAATGATTTCATATCATACATATCCATTGTTGATACCAATTCTTACTCGCTTGGAGAAATTGAGAAGCAATATTGTAATTTGAACTGAAGCATTGAAGCCCCGTCATTCATGATATACTAACTAAATGTTAGCTGGGATATAGGATTTTCCCACTCAATTACTGAAAGAACATTCAAGCAATTATAGGAATATGGTAGTAGTGTGCAATTATTTTTGATATCCCAATAACATGAAACATTTTTATTCCATTTATGAAACATACCTAATTGTCGTAGTAAGGTATCGGAAGAAAATAATTTTGGAACACATTGAAATGCATTATTAATTTAAATGATATTATAAAATGTTAAAAGGCTTCCCAGGAACATAGATAAAAGTAGTCTGTCATATTTCAAGTACCAGCTAATGCACCAGCATGAAATACTGAATTTATTTAGTTTTGTTTTTGAATTCTATTCATTTCTTCCGATTCCAAGTTTCGTCGAATAATTTTGTATTGAATATTTATTTTTATATCAAAGACACCTTTCTAAATATTTGAATTACTTTCCAGAATTTGCACAAAATAGCAGGTTTCAAAAACTAATCTTGGAAAAAAATTTGTAGTTTTTAATAAAGTTTAACAAAATCCATTGAAACTCTTGTGTTTTTCCACAACAGTTGAATAGATTGCGACAATTTGTCTGCAGTTTTCTGGAAGCCCAAAATTCTCTCTCTAGGAATCCAGATATTCCGTACAGCGATAGAGGTGAAAGTGGTGCGATGAGACACAAGCTTTAATGACAGGTGCGGAGAAGACAACTGAAAAAAGCGTTGGAGGCTGACCCGTCCTCTTGGCAGAAGCCGATCGAAGAGACCCGGTTTAGGAGTTTACGAGATTAATGGCCGTGTGCGCTCCTCGCATATATTTTTCAAATATCCGCTCAAGCTATTCCCTTTCCCGTCTGCACGTTCAGTACGCTATTACTGCTCAGACTCCACGGCCCGTGTTATGAAGCATTTCCCTTCCCTGCAATCTTCCGAACACTCCCCAAGGTACCAAACACCCTATTGCTCGCTCTGCCGCTAATGCCCTAATCTGCCTTTGTGTGTAGGGTACGGCCATTGAGTTACGCAAAAACCACGGACTCTTCTGGTTTGTCCATCTACATGTACATATGTATACTTATTACCTTGCAAGCCACTACAAGAGTGTTTGGCACGGGGTGACTTATCTCCAACATAAACTACAGTGAAGAAATTTACTTTCACCAACAAGCACCACATAATCGGTATGCTACAAATACTACAGGAACTATTAAAATAACTTATAATGTAACTATTTAAACGTAACTCAAGTGTCTTGCAGGGGAAATGCCAAACTTGGTGCTGGTGCATGGTGAAAACAAACAAAAACTGCTTGGCAGTTTTAGAAACACAAATTAGGGGGCAATATGAATAAATTAGCTACACTACCTGTCAACTAACCTACTTTACAGTCTAAACATAGCCATTATGGTGTCTTATCGATCGCGGGAAAAGCGAAGGTTTAAACCTTTCTGTTCTACAATCTATTTTCATCATTTTATTCTAATTATCTGATTTACCGTAGTATGTAAGATAATGATAACTTGATCGTAAGACCTTGATTGCTGCTTTTTTGGTTAATTAATGAGCCTAGAAATAGAGAGAAGGCGGCATTCCGTTTGATTCTCAAAGCTAATGTCACCATCACAGTCGGCACAGAGGTAAATTCTTTCTGGACTTCCATTCGGGTTGGGAGTTCAGATACCGACGTTTTGATGAATAATTCGGCATTTGCTTTCAAGTGGATTGGACATCGATTAGTCATCGAAACGTTGGTACCCGAACTCCTGACCTGGATTTTGAGGATTTTTTTTTGTCCTATAAGAGCTTGAGGTCGCTCAACACTCCATTGGTGCGGAGCAATTGCAACGCAAGTATTTAGTCAGAAGCACTTTGCGTTCACCTTGAGATCGCTAAAAAGTAATGGTGCTGACAAATGTAAAAGAGCTTAAAACCTTTTGAGTGATTCATAAGACATGTGCATTTATTTTTCGGTCGAAATTTCTGGTGAGTGCTCTCAATTTTCAGTACGGTCGCCGGTATCGTCAATTTTTCTTATTTGCGATTTCGTTGCACCGAATATCAGGAGTGACGACCGTATGTTTATAGGACAATATTTCTGTAATTTCACCTTCCACACCTCCTCCAAAAGTTTCGCAGATTCCTCCTGAAACATCTGGCGTAATAGCTTGTTAACGATGAAGTTGTTGGCGTCCATCAAGTTTCCTGCAGGATGTTTAAGGGAGTCTCGAGTTTTCTGCAAGTTAGGTAGATTTATTTTGTGTATATATTGAAATAATTCCAACTCTATTCATGTATTCTGCAATTCTACGACGGACGTTAAATAAATCTAGCAGTAAGTTATTTTTGACCAAAATCGCGGTCGTCAATTTTGTGAAATAGCTATTACTTGTGAATGGTTTT